>WURS02456374.1:0-13864 GCA_011762765.2 Rhinocypha anisoptera | reverse complement strand
TCCCACCCACTGACCCCCCGCCCTCCCGCACGCGAATTTCCACCCCTCCGGGCATTAACTCGGTGGCCCTGTGTATGGCATTCACGGGTTAGTCTTTGTTGGTCGCGTCCTCCACTTTTCCACCCTGCAGTCCCGGTATCAGATTTTTTGGGCCGACGGGAAACAACGATGAAACTCCGGTCGTTTGGTTTTGACAGTGTTCGTGTTTTGTTTCTGTGCATTTTCGTGCTCCAAGATATCCTCCCGGCACATTGCCTGCGAGACACTTTCATTTCCACATTGCGTTTCTCCAAGTATTCAACATTTTTATATGGTTGCACGACGCGTTAGCCGACCGGGTTATCCTGGTGGGTAGCGAGCTCGCCAGCTAATTTTTTTTTTTTTTTTTTTTTCGGGGTCGCGGGTTCGAATCCCGCCTAGGGCATGGGTGTTGTGTTTGTCCAATGGGGATTTTTCTATGAGGTGCGAAATGACCCTATCTGTCGAAGCACCCTATAAACAAAAATACTACTACTATTACGACGCGTTATTCTATATCTTTTGTTATTAGTATTATTTCTATTTTCAGGATGGTCATGGTAATTCAACACCTCATGAAATCGAAGAAATGTCGATCGAATAAATCATATCGAAATCTTTTTTGGAAAAACACTACATTCTCGAACTAGGTGGGACTCGAACCTGCAACCTAATGGGTAGCCAGCGAGGGCGCCACCCCCGGGCCGTGTATGCATTAAATATAAACTTCTCAGTCTCCATCTCTCTTCATTCTTTTACGCTTTTTGCGACTAGTTCAATATTTTCTGTGAAGAATAGGATTAAATCAATGAGGAGTAGTGAGAATGGAAACACGACCACCGAGCAATCATAATACGTAAATGAAAGTACAGTGAAAGTGTTCAATTGTGTTTTTAAACAAATACGACTCTTGTAAATGAATACCTTAATGTTTATTATGAATTGCTCTTCAATTTTTTAATTGTAAGCAGCCTGGATAATGCCTTAATTGTTAATTATTTTACAGTTCTGGACACAGAATTTGGCTACAAACTCTTTTGGATTAATTCCGTAAGCCATGAATTGTGAAACAATGTATTTTATTAGATTTTATTCGAGATTTATCTTCATACTCTTTGTTCGTATTTATTCAGTTTATTTGTTTGGACATTTCAGTTTCTCTTGACCTCCGTCCCATGCTCGTTCCCCATTTGGTTTTATTTGCTTTTATATCTTATAACTTTTTTCCCTCTGTTATGATCATCTCTCTTGCAACCCTTTTAATCTCTTACGAAATTTCAACATCAGAGCAAACGTCTTAAATCGTCTTAAGAGCGTGTTCGTTTTCCACATCTATGGCCTTCCTATTCCTTCCTGTTCTTCCGTCCTAATCTTCTCAATGCATCATATTTTTAGATGGCGTGGCGGGAGGCTGCTCATCTCTTTATCTCTCTCGCTTATCTATATATATATATATATATTTCTATGGATCCCTTGTTGATTTGATCTCTTTCTCAAGTCTTTTCATCTCAAGTCTTTTCCTGGTCCATCTCCGTTGCATGTTTCGTCGTTCAAATTCATTTTTATCCTTTAAGCAGACTTCCGAAACCGTCTACTTTAGCGCATTCCAGTGACCGTCAGTTAGGATGACACTTTAAAAAAAAAGTAATATAAAACCGTACTTAGCACAAACACATCACTGCCGGAGAGTACTAAATATAAAATTACCAATCGCGTAAACACTTGAATGGAATTCATTTTGAAAGTATTTAAATGCTCTATATTTTTAATTTTGTTTTAATGTCTAATTCTGTTGTGAATCCAAAATTCACCCGTTTCTTTATGGTGTGCATATGAGTGTTTCATAAGGTTATTCAATGCAATATCCTTAATAATAAACGGCTTACTGTCCTTTAAAAAAATGGGTTAGCCCACGAGCGCGCTACCCACCAGGCTAACCTAAAGCTAAGTTTTAAAATATACAAGGCCCAAAGCATACCATATGAAACATTGATAAAATTATCAGTAAATTTGCGGTAAAGGTCAATAAATTATGATCAGTAACATAAAAGTATAGAATGTGATCCCCTGAGATTGAAACTAGGTGTGCATAATGATTGTTTCTGTGTTTTATTTATATTACTGTTTCTTTTCATTATTAGTCGTTGATTTAAATATCTTTTACATCGGTTGCTTAGATTTCCTACCTTCCAAGTTCTTGTTGCAGCAAATAGAAAACGAAATTTACTTAACTCAGTAGATGTGGTAAAATATTCATTATTCTTACTGCTATGGATGGCTCGTACCTCTTCCTTAATGTTCTTTTGTTAATGGAGCAATATGTTTTTAGTGATATTGTACCAAATAGAGAGGGGGGGGCATTTGCTACCGCGTTCGGCGAACGGTTGTTTCGGTTCCCGACCAATTGTTATTAAAGCCATTTTCTTTCCCGCACGCGGTCATTCGACCGAGATATTTCCTCGGCCGAAGTAGGTAAAGTGGCGATAGAGCGAGCGAGGACTGGGTCGGCGTGCTTCTTTGTTCGACGTGCCCTGCTCCATTCTGCGGCATATCGTGGATACGGACTTGAGTGCTTGGGCAAACAAATCGCCCTCGGAACGAATCCGCTGTTATTCATTCTAAATGGTCCGCAAATCCGCTTGTTCTTTCGCTCCGCGTCTCTTTCGGAAGCTGGCTTGTTCTCCGACCGGCTACTCTATCCCCCCCATTTTAACAGTTATGCACTCCCCTCCTGCTCCTGATTTGGCTAAACGGAATTTTCGGAGAAGAATCAATCATTCCCGAATTCCATTGACTCTCACTCAATTTGCATCAAAAATCAATTGAATTCGCAATGTTTCGTCAGCGACAGATTCTTGTGGTTGACGAAATTACTTACAGTGGCTCATTAAGGCTCATCACCTCAAATTTTAACTTGCGTGCTGGTTAATCGTGATGTTTCGCATAGTTCACAACCGCAGTCAATTAATTTAATTATAAGTATACAATCAGTAATGATTAACTACTTTTGGAAGTTTCAACACACAACCACTAGTAACAATTGGAGTCATCCATTTACGCAATAATAAGCAACCAATTAACTTTTTAATCACTTTAAGTCGTGTATTGAAGGTGATAATCTGATAATTTGTGCATCGATATCTCTGAAATTAAACGAGGAAGAAACCACTGCTCCAATGATAAATTACAGGTGATGAATGATAGGTATATGAAATTACGCATTAGATCAAGATTTTGTCGTGCTGCAATTCAGGGAAACCCAAAATATATTTCCTGCATTACTACACATTCTCGACCTTTCCTGTCGCCCGTTCGCTTCCTCCAATTTCTTCAGTGCGTCGTTCGAAGTGGGACATCTCGATATGGAAAAGGAAAAAAAAAATTCTCTTCTCTCGCTCCCGCGTCAAATCCCGCTGCAGGAATAAATTCGCGTGTCGTTCCAAATCCCGCTAGAGTGAGTGTTTGTGTATGTGTTATGCGCGCGGTGGTCATCTCATCTGTGTTTGCCCTTTAATCTTCTGAATATGGTGGCACTCCATGAGACCGGCGAGCCTCTGGCTTGTGTTTTCTTTCACTCTAAACCCGTCGCCCTTTCTCTCCATCTATCCCCCTCCCCCCATCCCTCCCTCTCTCGAAATCGACGGACACGGGAGAGGGTGCGACGATGCGGTTCTATTAAACCCGCTGGTGCCGCGCGCGAGGGATACAGCCGTGCGGGGAGCAGACGGAGCGGGTTCCATCCATCCCATCGTCGCCGGCTCGTCACCAGGAGCCGTGATTTTCAGGGGTGAAACTCTATTGTGTAGGGATTAGGGCAGGAGGAGAAACACTTCTAGTTGCGATCTGGAGAGGTTAAATAAACGGGGGTGTGATGGAATTTCCGGGGAAAGGGGGTGGGGTGGGGGTGGAAGGACTAAAGTCTCACGGCATATCATCCGGCGGCGGGGGAAGGCAATGGAAAACGTCGCGTTTTCCTATGGCGTGATGACGCTACGGACAGATCACCATAAAGAGCATTAATTCTCACAATTCGACCACGTTCGCGAAACCAGCAGCGTAAATCCCTGATGCTCGCGTGACATTATCTTCGCCTCCATTCAGTGACACGTTCAGTCAAAAGTAATATTCGTAAGGCGAAAGGAACTTTAACGGTCTTAGGAAAACTGTCCCCGTACTCAAACAATAGTTTTTCAATTCGAAGATTTGGGATTGATTTTGATAATTCTTTTTCTTTTGTGGAATTTAGAAGAATTAACTTTGCTATTTCCACATAAAGATTTATTTGGTTCGACCATGGTTTCGTTGCATAGTAACATTATCAAGATGATATTTTTCTTGTGTTTTTCAAATGAAATAATATTCTCCGTTTGAGCAGAGTCTCGGGGTATGCAAGGCACCTTTTTTTTCATTTGTACTCGGGTATAATCCTGTAAATTAACCGTTCATTTTATATTCTGCATGTACAATTAAATAATATTTTAATATATATATAAACAAAGCCATTCTTAAGACTTGCTTTGAGATCATGATTCCGCTTCAGCTTAGAAGTATTTCATCGCTTTGTTTAGAAAGGCGCAGTTAAATTTAAGAATATTACATCATTAGCAAGTAAATCTTAACGATTGCTGATAATATTCCACAGATCCTGACAGTCACTCTCGTCAGTCTTTTTCACCACATCGTTAGCTGAAAATGAGTATCAATCGGCCTACACATGTTTTAAACCAGTTAATAATAATATTTAACAGACTCTAAGCGATTCTCAATGAAACTTCCCTCCGAGGAAACGATTCCAGAAGCACGCTCCCGAGTATAATTTGTATCTGGTCACCGTGGTTGCGAGGATTCTGGCATCACTGGGGAAATTAGTAAGCCCGTCATAGTCTGAGTAATAAACAAAGGGTGAAAGAGGACCATTTTCGGCCGCTCTTGGTTCATGCGTATTTTTAGAATGACATATATCCTAAATATAGACAGCAAACTCCTCCGTGCGACGGACGGTGATCGCGGCAGGAAGCGCCATGACGCAAGAGAGGGATAGACCAAGATAACGACATCATCCCGAGAGTGTGCGTGTGTATAAAAAAAAGCGTTTGCTAAGCGGAGATAGGTCGGGCATAGGCGTGAGTGGGAGGCGATGACGTCTTCCGCCGTGGATAGCGCATCCATTCACCGCGTACGTGGGACGAAGACTTGGGGAAGAGGTTGGCGAGGTGGGATGGAGGGTCCCTGCCCCGGCCATCACTCCCGCGCGGGAGTGCAACTTTCAGTCACGTACGTCCCCGCAACTGCGCGAGCGTGTTCCGAACCCCCCTCTCCGTATTGACTGGGACGATCGGTGATTCACCAGCCGCTAGGCGCAGATATCGTCGCACGGAGGAAAAACCGTGCCTTAAACCCCCATGACGCCGCTTCGCCTGGCCGCGTAATCCTATTCGTTTTTTTTTTCAAATATTTTTTTTCCCCTCCGTCAATAAATCACCTCCATCATTTTCATCCCCTCCCTCCTTTCCGGGGCCTGATGTATCAAGCAGCAGGTTTGAGTCAACCTCCTCTTCGGCGTCCCTTCCCCCTTCATGCGTGAGAATGCAGCGGTAGAGTGAGTGCCGTGACATTAGGAAGGGATTATTTCTTCCTCGCGCCACCGTAAAAGGAAACTGCTGACATTTCAATCCGCGGTGGCTTCCGTTGGCTACGTGATGATCGTTGTCGAGTGGCATATCGATGAACGATCCGCGCGATAAAATATGGAAATATATGATTGCGCGATATCTTCATCACGAAGCGAACTGATGAGAGTGGACCCAGTTTGAATGCGATTGGAATCTTCTATTTGTTAGTCGCTTTTGATTACTCTCTGTCAGCTCAGAGAGAGAAAGAGAGACTTATGAGAGTAATTATACGTTCATAGTATCATCATCATTTGTATTTCAATCAGAAGATTGGTTGTCTGCTGACTTCCATTCTTTCCTATCCTGATTCTCTCACCCCTTGTTGCTCTTCTTTCTTACGTTTCTTATAATTTGTCTGACATAAATTTTTCCCTCGATCTTCCTTGCGGAGTCTTCCATTCCATGTTTCTCTCTGTTGATTTCTTCTTGAATTCGTTATGGCTCAAGATGTGTCCTATCCACCTTCTTCTTTTTTAACATACTCCAATTTTACGTATCTTCTATGTAAACTTCCCAGTTCCTAACTCTGTCCACTTGATCTTCAGCATCCTCCTCCAGCACCATGATTTGAAGCTTTTATTCTTCTCTGTAATGTGTATCCAATGGTCCACGTTTATAATCTAAATTCTGTATATTTGCTTGTGCGGGATATGTTATAGACTGTGGGATAAGCCTGGCGGAATATCAAAATTTTTAAAAGCAATGGTGAGAGATCTCGTTTTTCTGTATAAACAAGTAAATACTGAACACGCCGAGGAGAGAATGGTTGAAAAACTGAGTAAAATTAATAATTCTCGATGCGAATAAAAACTGATGATTTTTTGCTGTATAAAAAGGCTAAGAGCCTCACTATCCGGAATAGAAATTAAAGCCTTATTATACAGGTCGCAAGAGTGCATGGATTGTACCAGCTATGTCAAGTTTTATTATGTAAGAGAATGAATCATCTAACTGAGAATCAGAAACTCGAGTTCTCTAGTCATTATTTATCAGTGATTAATTTAAATAAAACTTATCTCGGAGGTTTTTTCTTCATGAGAGAAAAACATTCCATTTTTGTCTTTTTGGGGAATGGTTTCTACTGTTTCTGCCTGAAAGGCCGACTGGTGAAGCCACCTGGAAAAGAAAACTCGTCTCCTACAGCTCTCTGCGTATATGCAAATGAATAATGAGTTTTTGGAAAGAAATCGATATCGATTTTCTTTATGCATTTGAACAATTTTGGGAGAAAAAATTACCATTCAGTGTCCAGAAGTATGAAATCTTGGCCGACAATTAGATTATTCGCCGACGGTTATCTCATTTGAAAGTCAAAGTGGGAGTGGACTACCTTGATACACTAGCTGGAACCAATCAGTATAATTTCCTAATTTTAAATTAATTTCTACCCTAAATATTGTTTTTCATACTTGCTATGGATATAGGACCTTTTGTAGGCGAAGAAATTGATCATAAAATGGATTTCATAACCATAAATTCTTCTATTAACCAAGGAGAATTCATTCATAAAATAGGTTATTTTTTCCAAAAATGTGATTAGTCCATGAGATTTTTTCTACCGCATTTTGTATCCATATTAAAATGATCCGTTTAATTCGTAAAATTTTGCATAGGAATTCGTCTTCAAAGAATGTTTTCTTTTCAACTACTCTTCGAGTAGGATGATTTCGTGCTGGCATATTATTAATACTTGTGTACCTAAATCATGGTGATTAGCAGTGATAATCAAAGGTATTGATAAATAATAAATTTTTAATACTCTTGCTTGCAAAATATGTTATATGTGGAAAAAATGTGGAAATCTTATTCAAAGGAACGTACAATTTAGTGATCGGCATTTTCCTTTTACATAAGGAAAGGTGACATTTGGCACGATTTCTTTCACTGTACACGTGTTTTACGCAAATAATTTTCTTACTCTATAGTTGCAATTATTTCTATATTTCTATGTAATTTTTATTATTAGTTATATGAACAAATTCAAATGTTTGTGTCCATACATTAAAGCCTAAGTCAACACTTACGCCTAAGAACTTACTCGTATCACACACGGCGCAAGGAAGTAAGTTACTGTATCAAGCCTCCTTTGGTTTCTTCTGTGTCACCGAAGCTTACAAATCCTAGCGTTTGAATATTATTTTGCGTCGGCCAGAGGCCTGATTCCGAGCTTTTATTTAAGGCCTCTTCTCTCAGTAATGAAACACTGTTTTACTCTGACGAATAACTGCTCCTCGGTAACGTAACGAAAAGAATTTATTTCACACATTTGAGTATATTGAAAGTTTAGTAAAAATACCGAATTTCCACAGCAATTTTGCTATGAATACGACCAAGTTTTGCCGTAATGCAGCATCTTCAGGTGAAGTCTGAAACGGCGTCTTATGTTTGAGGATATGTTGGAATAGGGTCTTGGTCCTTCAAACATTATTTTACTGTCTTTTTTAGAATCGCAAGCATCAGTTAAAACACAGTGAAGAGACGTAAACAAACTATGTTAATGAAAAATTATGAACTTCGGTGTTATGTTAATGTGTGTATCTAATGAGTGATATATCTCCTTAGGGATTTCTAGGAATCTCTAATTTCCAACGTTGCTTTATGATTCACAATGTGGAACATTTCGTTCGACCAAATCGGGATGCAATTTCTCAAGCTAATCAAGTGTCAAAAGGCAACTCGTTCCTTCCTGCTCGTACATCTGGTACTCATATGTCATAGGTTTAGTCATCGTCAAAATTACGATTAACCGCCTACAACCCCAGTGTGAAATCCAAGTATGATGAATCCTTTCGTTTTTGTCACGGCCTTTCGCGGAGCACGAAATAAAAAAATATAACTGACGTTTCGATGTAAGTTTTTTGATCGGAATTTCTCTAGCGTAGTCCCAAGTATGTTAATTGAAAATATTTTATTTTGAGAAGGTCAGTGAAGCTATTGGTAGGCACTGAGTGTTTTCTTAAGCGTGTTATGCTATGAGAAAACATTCTCAGTTCTCAGTAAATATCATTAACCTTATTTTAAAAATAAACAAAAGACTTCGTCACAGGTTATTCATATCAGAGATATATTTATATAATAAATAATGGGTATCACTAACTTCACTTCCATCGCGCCTTCCTGCAGTATATCATTTCCGTGGGTTCATATTTGTTGTTTTTATGTGACGATCATCCTTTCTCCTGCTTGTGCCGTTCTAGTACTTCTAACTAAAATACTTATTTAGACCAAAAAATTAAAGTATTTAACCAAAATGTCTGGATTGTTAAATGAGGATAGAGTTCACCCGATGGCCTGAGAAAATTCGCGCATGAGGGTAGGGGGCAGTTTCTTCCCCACGCTGCATGCGGTTTACCAGAAAATCTGGTACCCATAAAACCACTCATCTTGAGCTTATGTGGAGGTGTCCAGAGTCTTCTCCGGGCCCTACCCTAAACCCCGTTCAGTAGCCAAGCGAGCAACTAAGACCTCAAAATAATTTTTAATATAATATTCGCGTGGAAATAATTTTATTGTTCAGTTTTGATGCAGGCTCTCGTGGGTTAACTCATAGTGATGACACTTGAACGTTTAACACTTGGATAGGACGAATGGAATGAAACGAAAACCAAAAGTTATTTTGAGCTAATATGCTATTAGTGAAATTTTAAAAAATTCAACGCACATCTTCTATCTCGAGTGTAGTCCATTTCTTTTTTTTGTGACATTTGGAAATTCCAATCATTTTTCCGTCATAATGCTATCATCCTTTGCACTTAAAGCTATTCTTTATGACAGTTTTGGAATGGCTCAATATAAGAATCTTTAGCACGTTTGACTCATTTTTAACAAATTCATGAAAATATGGTGAACCAATTCCTTCGAGTAACATTATTATAAATGGAGACTTTGATAATATTTGAAATTTCTGTATATCTCGGTGATTTATTCATTTTGTGTGGTACTATTTCGATGGATATTCGGTTCTTACATACATGGATACCGATGGAATATAAAAAAGACGAATTAGTCCTTCAAAATTATAGGTAATTATACATTTAAGTTATTTCGGTATTCATTGGTTCTAATGCAATATATGACTACAAGAGTAATTTAATGTAATATTAAATCGTAGTATATCGCAGAATTATTGTTTTTTCAATAAGATAATCATTTCTTTTATTTTTTTATAGGTAAGTGTCCTTCCATTACTGCTGATCCCAGGTGTCAAGTCGACAATACGTAAGCTTATATTTCTCCTTCGTACTTTTTCATATACTAACATTTTCTGACGATACCAATTGTCTTACGAAAATCAACCGCCTGATTAGTGTGTCTTGAGTAGTCCATGCATATTTTTATTTGAAAATCTTGGAGTTCAAAAGCATTCCATGCAGATTTTTTTTCAATTTTATTGAAGTTTCTCATTACCACTAGATTCACTATTGCATGTATGACTATCTCACATAACGCGGACAAAGGTTTTTTCTCGACGATTCCCTTTTTATTTACTTAAAAGTACTTAAAATTAGTCGGAAAAGGTAAGTATTGTGTACAATATTACGTTAGCAAATTTATGTTAGATGGCAACGAAGGAGTGCTTTTACGTGTTACCACTTTGGCATTGATGAAACATATGTATTGTGGGATCAATTGTTTTTTTCCTTTGTATTGGGTAACGTTAGGCCGTAATTTTTTTATTAGCTAATATTTCCCTTGGTTTCAATTATGTGTAACTATCGGCGGGGAAACGACTCGGGAACAATTTTTGAGCCGCAGTACGAGATGTTGTGGGAACAGAAGCTCTTCACTTGATGATCTCCCGTCGTGCTCACAACGAAGTAGCGCGCTCATGATATCCCGGGTTTGTTTCTCTCTTTCCATTACAAGTTTCACCCACGGAAGTTAAACCACCCGGATGGACCGGAGACATAATTTCTCCGACGAGCCAGGACGGTACTGCCCCCCACCTCCCCAACTTTTTTCAACTCTCGAGCGAAATTCCGTGCCCGTATGCGGAGGAACCGAAGGAGAGGAGGTTTGACGAGTTCCCGGGCGTGTGTGTGTATCCGTGTGTGGGCGAGTGTTTGCCCTCACCCTCGTCGTGGTCCCATCCTTAACAAAACCCACCACCTTCGAGGCGATTAAAGTTCCTCTTTTCTCCGTCGGCAAGTAAACATTTATAAACGCTCCTCTGCCTCCTCTCCAAGTGAGGGCGCGAGCGCGCGCGAGTGTATCTGTGTGAGTTTGTGTGTGTGCTCTTCGCCAAAGTTTTCCCTCGGAAAAGACAAAGTCCCGGATCTCGTTTTTTTTTGTTTTATATCCCCCCTGCCTCTTGTTGGCGCGCGCCTCCCGTGACAAAAGAACGACAAGGGCCGCCGCGTCCAAATTCTTTTTTTTTTCTCTCTCTCTCTCTCTCCTCCTCGTCGGCGTTTTTCCTGGTTGTCATTCTTTCATGTCCGGGTCGAAGCTTGGGCTCCTCTCATTATTTATACCGCCGTTGCACTTTTTAGCCGGGATTCATGAGCCACGTCCTTGGTCGCTTAAAATTCGGGCGGCGGTGCATTTCCCGATGCGGCGTGAGCGTTGCGAGAGAGCGGCGGCCTCCAACGACGTCGGACGATGGCGCTAATAACTGGATGCGGTTTATATTATACGCGGCGCGTGGATATTCTCGCTGGTTGGAACGGCGCTTTATTGTGGCGAGATTGAGACTAAACAGTCCCTTCTCCCACTTAACCCCTTGTCACAAATATAATAACACATGAAATTAATGTGAGAGTTTTTACAAAAAAAATAACATAGGATAGAAATGATATGATAATTATTAACCGTGTGGAACGGTATTTAAACATATGTCGGAAAAACGTAAAAGTAGATGGCTGTTATTCTTGACGAAAAAACCCACTGCAGGAAAACACCCACACAAAAAGGGGAGTGTTAAACACCTACAAAAACCTACTGATATAATAGCTACTATGTGTAATAATAAATTTTGTAAATTATTATAGATACATAACAACACATAAATATAGAAATATACACAAAAATACATACCGATATAATAAAAATAATAGATAATAATAATGATAACTATGCACACACATACCCTGCTATATTGCATAAAAATTATAAATATAAGATAATAAAAAACATACGGACATACATATATACACCCAAACCATTTACACAGCAATACACACAACCATACAAACAACGATGCACTCAACGATACAACCATTCACACGATCATACATATACATCATTAAGGGAACACAAAAGAAATCCTCGTAGGAAAGCCTGAAAATGCTATGTTAATCATTTCCGCAAGTGAGAGAAAAAAGCCAATCCAATATCTAGCAGTCAGCTTGTGTGTATTGAACAAAATTCCTATTTCCGTAATGTCATTCTATATTTCCTGGGCCGCATCATAAGATGTATTGATTTTTACAACATTCTCATTTAAAGGAAGTGCACAGGATAAAGGAAACATTTTTTAAACATGAAATTGTATCTAATATTCGCGAAGCTTTATGATTTCCTCGTGTCCTTTCAGGAGTATATTTCAGGAGCTCTCAGGATCTTGATGGATACTACCTTATGTCCAATATAAATACTCTATGAATTCCTATGTTATTATCGACTGATTTGTTGGTTTATAGGACGGTAGACGTGGTTTATTAAATTAGAAAAGAGTTAGATCAGATTATAAGGGAGGAAAAAACTCCTTCAGGACGCGGCCATGCTTTTTTCTTCGCCTCTCTCTGGGTTTTCATATAATAACCCATTAGGATCCCTTCCAGAGCAGAAATTTGAAGATTAAACCACGTCATAATCCGCTTTCGAATTTTTCGGCTTTAGGGAAGAAAATGGACAGTCCCACGCAATGAAGTAGTAGTCTGTTCACTGGACACGGAATCGCTCCCTAAGAGCATTAAAAATTTGCGCCCCCTTTCCACTTCCAGGTAAAAATTCTCTTATTTAGTCAATATGTTTGTTGTCAGGCTAAGTCTACCAACTTCACATAGGAAGTAGGGCTCACTCGCAAATTCCTACGACAGAGGTTTGGAAGACCACATTTGTGATAAACTGCGAAATTCCCCATGTAAAAAAATGAATGTTGCCTTCAGTAAAGCGAACTTTAATGCCTACTTGTCTATAGAGATAATACATCTTCCATTAACAAGATTAAAAATATAAAATTCTTGATCCCCAGAAGTTTTAGTGAGACAGAATGAACTTATTCATGCAATTTAAAAAAAAGAGTATTTGGATGACGTTTTCATATTAAACAATAGCAAGTAGATGCCAATAAGAAGACATCTGAGCACCTTAGCACAACCTGACGACCAATTAGAGCGCAGCATGGAAGATTAGGATCATATATGTATATATTACATATATTACAAGCAGATCAAAAATATGCTTGTAACCCCAATGAGAAGAAATGCTAAAACAGGGCCCATGGTCCTTGTTATCTGTATTTATTGTTTATTTATTTATTACTTCTTGACCATGGAAATAAACACCTTAAATCTCTCTCTCTGCTTGTAAACTTTGGACCTGAAGACACTAGCTGCAACGTTGACGAAACTGTTGTCCCCACAACACAGACGCGGAAGAAAATCCGATAGAAATATATCTTCAAACCATACACACCGCGGAAGACTCAACAAAGAATAGAGTAGACATCTCTCTTAGTCGTCAAATTATGTAAATTCGGAAATCGGTGGCAGCGCTTTCTCAAGGGTATTTTAATATTTCTGGTCCGATCTCTTTTCGCGTGCGTCGCTTTTCCGTATGGAGGAGGGAGGTATTGACGACCGGATGGGATTGTGGCAATATAATCCCCTCGAATCTCAGGAATGAGTCCGCCCCTGGTCTTAAAGGAGTGAGTTCGCGCGAACACGGGAGCGGAGAAGTGAAGAGCCAGGCGCCACAGCCACCGGTCGCTGCACGGAAGCTTTGTGACCATCGAGGCAGTTTTACGCGGGTCGCTGTAACGAGACTCCTGCCGCGACCCGATCGCGGGCGTGAAAGGCATGAACGCGTCGTCCCCAGGTCCTCCAGTGTAGGCGTAACCTGTGGGACGTAACGGCGTAGTTTGTAGCTTCGATTTCTACTCTGTCAGACAGCCCGACCGGGATCTCTCCCCCGTCTCTCCCATCTCCGACTCCGCGACGACCCTCTCCCACGCC
>WURS02456364.1:0-13864 GCA_011762765.2 Rhinocypha anisoptera | reverse complement strand
CCATGCCCTAGGTGGAGATTGAAAAATCCACCCAGTCGGAATTCGAACCCGCGACCTCATGGCTGGAAGACGAGGACGTTACCCCGCTAGGCCGGCAATTGTTGGAAATTTTGCTGTACTGTTACAACGTACACATAATTGTGCATGGATGTATGATGATACATTGGTTCTCGAATTTATATATATTCATATTCACATTAAAATTAACAACAACTACTAATAATTTTTGTTGAAATATTATCCTACTATGAGCTATCAATCATCAAGAAGGATTATCCTTACAGGAAATGGACAATTAAAGGGGATCTAATAAAAAAAAGGACATATAAGAAACCTGGGAATATTTAGGTTGTAGAAACAATCACGTCCAATAAAAATTTTGATAATTATATATATATTTTTTTATTATTATATATAACACAATGACTTATAAAGCAGGAGAAGGAAATGTTGTAAAGGCAATAAACGTAAAATATATCAAGCATTCAAAATTCGACATTCTGAAGTTTGGTGGATCTTCATTAAAAGCTGGTGTCCTACATTATATATATGGTTGGATTACGACGTTCCCCGACTTCTTCCGATTTCTAGTATCCATCTTTCCGTAAGCCCTCTACCAAGCCTGTCGCTCTGATTTCTTTATCTATTTCATCTCTTCAACGTTTCCTAGGTCTTTCTCTTTCCCTTGGGGTGTAAATTTAAGACTCTTCTTCGTAAGACTCTCCTCTGGCATTCTCTTCACGTGTACAAACAGCTTTGTCATGATGTATTTTGTAATCCTGTGCTCTGTTCCCACATTTGGAGTATTATTTCATTGGTGACTCTCTCGATCCTTGATCTTCCCGTAGCCAGAATCCAGAAGTTCGGAAATCTGTGCCTCTTAGTGTCTTACGTCCCTTTAATGTCCATACTTCGCATCCATACGATAGTATGCTTTTGAAGATGGCGTTGTATATTCTCAATTTATTTCCCTTCGATATTTGGTGATCCCACACAATACTATTTATTAATTTTGTAACTCATCTTTCTTGAGTGATTCTCTCTAAGATAGATTGATCTAATGATCAGTCTTCAGTAATTTGTACACCTAGGTATTTGTAATTGTGAGTGTATGCTATTATATCCTCACATTCCAAAGCAATAAATATAAATATTTAATTAAATATTTTGGATGATGTAGTATACCCTTCCTCCCGGTCTGAAGAGGCTAGTAGCTACACCAGACTTGAAAAAACCACTAAGAAAACACATTTTATGATGAATATAACTATCCATAAAATTCCTTATAGCAAGCCGGTGACCGAATTTGAGTCTGTTTGACGCAGGTTAACATCGTATTTGTATATCTGTTATGATAATTTCCGTCGAAATTAGATCGTATACCTAGGCAGGGATGAATACAACGCTTATAATTCATCTCTTAAGTCGCTCTTTTTATCCTTTTAAGATTGAACACTATAATAAACCAATAAATATTTTACTGAATTCTACGCTAATTTAATACTGAAATGGATATGATGGAGGACATTTTTACTCCCTTGATTCCTACTACAGAGCGACAAGTGTGTTCATAGATACCTATAATACAAAAAATATGATAACCACGCCCTTTTTTTAACCAAATCGGTTTCAAATTATGTTTTTGATATCAAAAAGCTCGAATGCAAAGGCGAAACATTGAAGTGGCACCTTTCCATTTCTTTGGAGGCATGGGTTTGGGAGAGCGACAAACGTAAGGGAGAAATCCTTTCTCCGGGCAAAAGCAGGCTTGTCCCAGGTTTCATAAAAGCAAGAGGCCGAACAGTGTAACCGACGCATTCCCCCAAAAAAATTTCCGCCGTAAACGTGGCAAAAAAAAAGTTGAGTGTAAATACATTTCTGGAAAGTGTAACATCTCTCGCCCGGCCTCCTAACGCCAGGCACCTGTGACAGAACATGGCCATGCACACGGCTGGACTGTAAATTCCTCCTCGGTGGAAGGGCGGAGTTATTTCGTAGAAGAAGCGAGAGAGAGAGAGAGGGAAAGATAGAGAGGGAAGGGGCGAGGTCGGGTGACGAGGGGCAAAATCAACGCTGAAACTTCCCTTGCAAGACCAGGGCGAAGGGCAGAGCAGACGGAGGGAGGGAGGGAGAGGGAGAGAGGTGGCGAGAGAAAAATAACAAATGAAAATCGTGGCCTTCGCCTTTTTTTCGAATCAGAATGTCGAAATTAGGGAGGAACACAGATGAATGGCATGAAGGGAACGTTCTGGTGGAGTAAGGCGTCCCAGAGGGGAAGGGCTTTCTTAGAAGGGAGACCGGGGGGGGGTGTTGGAAAAGGACGTGACAGAAAGGGTCGTATCTCCGCATTAACCAGAGGAAGCCTACTCCGGTGCCAAATGGCAAAGTATGTCATGGGAGCGGAGCCGGGTACCGATGGGTAAACACTCGAACGTAATTTCAACTGTATGAGAGGTGCAATTTTTTTTGGAAAGGGAGACACTTTACCGCTTCACTCCCTCCGATGTGGAAGTACGTATATACGATTGTCCTCATTGTTTCGTGTTGTTACGAAAATCATATACTCTGCATTATCGGAAATGTTCAGGGTTTTCTCAATACAGCTAAAATTTTAGTCTACTGGAACATGTGTCTGCATGCTCATAAGGAGTCAGGGTCATTTTATTTTACCGAAGATGTTGTGTTTATGCCGTGAGAAAAATATTTGACGTCAAAGAAATGTTTCTTCTTACTGTTACGTAATTTCTTTCCGGGAGTTGAATTGCAAAATTCAATTAGTATCAATTCAATGGTAACCTTCCATTGAATTGATACTAATATTACAATGGTAATATTTTTCTGTGTTTAGCCCGATTTATTATTCTTTGTAGTTTAAATTATCTTAAGTCTTGATTGCGCTCATATGTATAATATTCGTTTGGTAAAGTCTGAAACAAAAAACCTCTTCCGACAGAAAAATATCATCTCACGTCAATCTCTTTTTCAATTTAAATGTAAAAGAATTGCGATAATAATGTAGAATAAATGCGTAGAAAACTAAGTTGCAATCTAATCTTATGACGGGGAATCTCTGAATAATAATACTAATAATGAATGCTGACTTGTGTAAATTCTTCTAAATTTGATTTCAAATAGTAGCAGATATTAAATAAATATTAATTGTTCACTGATGAAAGTTTGGTTAGCATTATTGCATTTTAATTAATATAATAAGATATAAGAGTTACAAACTTCTCTGGTTCCTTGGAATCTCCTTGTCTATGTTAATGTAAACAGGAAATTAAAAAATCTAAAAATGAAAACCTTCCAATTATAATGCTTTAGAGCCCATCTATTATGATCTTTTTTCTTACTTAAAAAAATTTATTTCCTGAGCTTGTATCACCTACTGATCAAAAATCTCTTTCGTGCCCGTTATTTAAGCATGCATTTGACCGCCGTTTTAATTTATGAGGGTCGTTCAATAAGTCCTCAGAAAAAAGAAGAAGAAACAATTTTTTTGGGTATACATTTTTCTATTTTTAAACATAATCTCCTTTCAGCTCCATACATTTTTCCAACCGTTTTTCTAAATTTTTTAAGCCGTCCAAAAAGTATAATTTCGGAAGCTCTTCGAAATAGGCATTTGTTTGGGCTATGACTTCTTCGTTAGGCTTAAACCTTTGTTCGCCAAGCCATTTCTTCAAGTCGGGAAATAAGAAAAAGTCACTGGGGGCTAAATCTGGTGAATACGGTGGATGTTGTAATAATTGGAATTTTAATTCCATTATTTTGTCCATTGGAACTGCGCAGGTGTGCACCCGTGCAATGTCTCGATGAAAGAGGACATTTTAGATGGGGACGTTTTTCCTTGTTTTCTTCGCTCAGCCGGTCCAATAACGACGTATAATACTCTCCTGTTATCGTTTTTACCTTTTCCAAGTAATCGATGTAAATGATTCCGCGAGCATCCCAAAAGACCGTGGCCATAACCATCCCGACTGATTTCACCGTCTTCGACTTCTTCGGAGCCCGTTCGTATTAAAAAATCCACTGTTTGACAGTTTTTTTTTGTCTCTGGAGTGTAGTAATGTAGCCATATTTCATCACAGTTATGTATTGATGGTAAAAATCCTCAGGAGTGCGACGAAAAAGCGCCAAAACAGCCTCAGAGTCGACCACACGATTGCGTTTTTTCTCCACTGTGAGCAAACGCGGCACACATCTGGCCGTGATTTTTTTCACACCCAATTTTTCGTGCAAAATTGAAGCGACTGTGCCTTGCGATATGCCTGTGGCCTAAACTATTACGCGAACTTTAATTCGTCGATCACTTAAAACCATATCGTGGATTTTTCCAATCATTTCGGGGGTAGACCTTTCCACAGGGCGTCCGAAACGATGTTCATTTTTGTGGATGTACGACCACGTTTAATCTCATTCGCCCAATTTTAAACAGTGCAAACACAGGAACAGATGTGCCATAACTTCATCCAACTCAGCTTTGATTTCTTTCGGCGTTTACCCTTTTAAATACGAGTGTTTAATCACCGCTCGAAACTCACTTTTATCCAATTAATAATCAAATGAAAGCTGTTTACTTCAATTGATAACAACAATGAAACTATGTCATGGATACAACTGCTCCAACAACTCTAACAGCTGAATAGTTAGGAATGCTGATAGCTGGTAAAAATTCATTTTCGATACTACTAGCGCAATATCTTGGTTTTTCAAAGGACTTATTGAACGACCCTCGTATTTTTAATTTTAGATTTACATTTAAGTTTTAAGATTAACAGCTTCAGTTATTACCTTAAATCAAACGCCTATATGTTAATAATGAAATGCTGTTTTTAATATCATGCATTTCAGAGAGACTTTAGCCTATGAAAATTATACAATGTTTTTTCTGAGCATTCGACGGTCAAATATTCTGATCAATGAATATTTGGAATGAATGAGCCGTTTCACAGCGGGGTAATGGAATAGCTTCAGAATGCATTAGCTGTAGCACGTTGATGCAAATCATACATTGTTGATAATTATTAAAAACCAAAGAGAAAAAGGTTCCGGTATTCTGCTGGATATTCATAAATCAAATCCACCAATTACCAAATTAAATCAATCGCTAATATAAAATATTTACATAAATCTTTTATGAGGAATAGCGTAGGTTAATAAGTACCTTACTTTGGATAATTCTATGTTATTTATATAGAAATAATTAAATTAAATCACAAACTTCGACTATGTATAAAATGTTTCCTGTGTATCAGTATCCGCAATGTGGTTTTAATATTATTATACGCATTATAACTAATTTTTTAGACTGTAGAGAGTATATTTAAAAGCTATTACTTTATTATACATGAACAATATTGCATTTATGAACGCTTTTGCACTGAAAATAAGTGTATTTCTCGCTTGAGCCGGTAAAATTACTGAGATTTAAGTATGGTATTTGCTGTAGAACAAAAATTAAAATTAGACCAAATAATATTTGGGAATTAATTCCGTTGAACTCATTTGATGTTCTTTCCAAGAGATGCTTTAACTCTTATCTATAAAAAGGACCATAAAAATATGACAGGAGAATTAAAGCTTTGGGATATTAAGCCAAATTTCTACGTAGTTAAATAAAAAAAATACCTGCGAAAAATCGTGGCCCGTAGGCACTGCGATATTCAAAATACCTGCGGCGAAACGTAGAAATTTACCCAACGGCAATGCGGTATTTGCGGTAATACGTATTTCAGCACACCGATACGGAGAGATAACTGATTAAAGCGTTTATTTTTTTTTTAGCGTTACCGCTCACCTCCGTAGTGTTCTGTGACAAATAGAGAAGTACTACACGGTTCCGGGGGCGAGAGATGAGTCGGGAATAGGGAGACTGAGCTGTATGGTGTGAGTATCTCCACTTCGCGAGTGCCCCTTCAATTTTTTTGCGGCCGCACGGTCCGACAGCACACTGGTTTACGCGAAAATGTGTTCGCGCCCTCGTGCCTGCGAAACCCAAGCATACCTCTGCGGTGGTTAACCGTTGAGATAGCGCTGTTGACTGACGCGGTCGTTGACAGGAAGCGCTGCGATGTGCATTATAGGAGGGTGGCCTTTGTTGGAGACGCGGAGAGGGATGGCCGAAGGGGGGGGGGAGGGGGAGGGTCATATGGATTGTCCACCGGGTGCCGCTGCCAGAAACCTCTCCCTACCCATTTCCCTTCTTCCCTCGATTTTCAGATACAAGGAGAGAGAGAGGAAGAGAGGGAAGACGACACGGATACATTAAAGGAGAAAGGGAAGAAGAGGCCGAGAGAAAGAATCGGGAGAGAGGAGGAAAAAGTCTGCACGAATATTTCCGACAGTGACGGAAGACAGTGAGCGGTGGTGTAAAAAAAAATGAGGATCGCGTTGCGAAAAAGAGATGCGTAGGCAGGACGCCGAAAGGAGTGTCTTTCCATATCCAAGTGAACTTGAAAAGAATTCTCGTCTTCGCTGCAGCAGCCATCGCGGGTGTTTTTTTTCCATCCATCTCTTTTTTGCGCACTTCTAGTTTCTCTTTTTTTTCTTTCGCATGCCCGCGTTTATCTGAAGTGGAAACTTCACACACACCAAGAAATTACTTTTTTTTATTAAGGCGAGCGTGCTTCAGCGGCGCTTTTCTTTCCTAAGAAGAATGTCTTCATCCGGGAATGCGATGACGACGAAACTTTACGGAGAGATATCGTATGAGGGGCCGCACATCTCGTCGGGCACGTTGTCAGGAATCCGGTCTTACTTCTTGTGCTCCCTCGAAGAAATATTTTCCATGCAAAGTGTGCACACTACATGAATCCGTGACGTTGGAGCGAAAGCATTAATATTTGGAATATGATTTTAATGTATAGATGTAGCGATGCAGTTAAATCTTGTTTGTTATTTGCATTATGTTGATCAATATGCAATCTCATATTTCGTTCTGAAAATTTATTTTACTCGATATGTGATAATTTTTTTGCATAAAGCATATATTTTGACCCCAATATAATACATAAAATATAGATTTGTCATACAAATGTAAATATTTTACAAACTTCATATCTAATTGTAGTCCAAATTTTTATTCGTTCTAGATATTAAAGAAAAGAATTAATTCAACATTGCTATTATTGTGCAAGTATTTTGTTTCACTCAAATTTGTTTGTTATTTGAATTTTTATTTATGAGTTTATCCTTATTGTATATGTATAACCTGAATCTCTATCTACGATTGGTTTTTGAGTCTATCCTGCAAAGAGAATTTGATGACTAAAGATTTTCATGTAAATCATTTCGATCATTTTAATGTTGTCTGGAGGAAATCATTGTTAACGTAATAATAAATCGGTATTATGGTACAAATAGGACCACTTATGTATACTATTAAAGCTTCAATTGAATATCTGTTTATTCAATTGATGTAATTGTGCTTCATAAAAGGGAGGTCTGATATTATTTAGATATCTAAAAAAGGCAAGAGTTTGGATTAACCAATTTTTTATACTTGGCGGCATGAGTTCAGACAAAATAAATAAATACATTAATTTAAAGTTATTCCTTACCACTAAATTACGAAATTAGTTATGTTTCATGGAAGGAAGAGTGTTAATGAGCGGTTTGTGTTCGAGTACTTTGTAGATCTAGAGTTAGCATTCGACATAGTCGGGTGGCCGAAACTGACGGCATTGAGAAAACGAGATTGGATTGAAATCAGAGGAATCCCATCGGAAAATTTTATATGAATCAGGCCTCGAAAGTGAGAGTAGCTGGTGGATAATCTAGATGATCAAAGTTAGGCAAAGGAGTTAGACGGGTTTGCTCGTTATCACAGAAGCATTTTAACTCAGAAGAATTTTGAGAGAAGAAAAGGGTATGGGAGGGTGTGGAATCAAAAATTAAAGTGGGTGGGGAATCAATCAGATCTGATTCGAAGACGAATTCCCAGATAGTTTTTCATCCAAACGGTTCCAAACCTTGTTGAGCGCTTTACTAGACGGGTTTCGAGAGGTTTCGGATGAAAACAAGGTCTAAGAAAACGAATCTAATGAAATTCTAGGGAAGTAAGAAGCTAAAACTAATCCAAGTAAGATATGAACGAAACATGATGAGATTATATGGACAATAAGAAACAGGACAATGGAAACTGATTGGACATATATTAGGACACGTAAATCTGTAACGGAGGGAGAGAATAAGTTTAGATGGCCAGTACGAAGTATCCAGATTTGAAGGGGGATCAATCTTAAGCCAGGCCTCAGTAGTTCTAATTTGTTGTTCATCAAAAACTACCTAACTTAAATTGTTGATCACTCTTCAACACCATAAAAGGGCATCAGCTGTAACAGTCAGAACGCTCTACTTTTTTCATATCGTCTAATTGTTAGAGGAAAAAAAAAGTGATACTCGGGTAGGAACATTAGAAAAATATTTGCCACATAAAAGAATATTTTGCGAAAAAGAAAAGAGTTGTTCATATGAAACTTAAATTAAAAATATGCTCATGATAAAATGTTTAGAGGTATTAGGTGAAGCAGAGGATCCGTCGCGGGGAGGGAGGCAAGGGATTGAGGCTCGATAGCAGAAATCAAATGAAGCATGGACGCCGAAGAACCCAGAACTATGAGCGAGGAAACCTGAAGATTCATCAGTCGCCATATTCATAGACATTCAACCTTTTGAAGGGTCAATCATTTTAGAAAATCCGATTTTCACTTACACACTAACTAGAATTAAAGCTAATCAGCCAGCTTATTTACAAATTCCTTCCATCATGTCATCTATAAAGTCTCTGAATCTTACCAAACATACTCCCTTCCCTTACTCCCATCCAAATCCCAAAACATCTCAATCGTATTCACTACCATCGCCTTCTCCTGACATTATTTTATGTTCTACCTAAAAAAATTACTTCATTTTCCGTTTCCCCCCGCCCACTTCATCTTCTCCACATACGCACTCTCACGGACACAAACGACAATAAGGCATACTCTTCGCTCAACCTACTGCAACAAAAACAAGGTTTCGGCAACATAATATAAGCTACATTCTCTATTTCATCAACCATCCTCGCAGGTTCTTTACCCAAGATAATCCCATCCTCCTTGTGAACACTTTCTTCGCTGACACTTTTCTTCTCTTCATGTCATATTTATTTTTATTTCCTTCAAAAATTCTGCATAACGTACTGAAGTAATGTATCGACTTCAAATGATGCTCAGCCTGGAACTTGGCGTTCTTTAAAATCGCATTATAGTGGTTTTGCTGCGATATTTCTTCAATTTTTTAATCATTCAAGTAAGGATTGGCGAACCTTTAGTGACTATCCAAACAAAACCCTCCATCGGGGATCATGCATCTGCTGTGATGAATATTAATGATATTATTACAAAATATGGGCGCAGACTGGGGAAATTGGCGTGTTATTGGAAACCTATAGACATTACAGATAACAAAATTGATACGAGCGGATGTACAATCTGGAATAGCGGAACTAGAAAGGTTATTAAGACGGGCTCTCAGTTATTGTTCATGCATTTCCACTTAAATGCAGTGACCATTGTAAGAAAGGCATGGAAAGAACTAGAGGAAGTATTAGAATTTAGGTAGGAAAAGGGTAATGACAGCTTTTGGGTGATAGGCTGGACTTGTTTAGTTCATAGGCCAAACTCTTACAGTTCTTAATAAATTCATAACCAAAATTATTCGGGGTAAAAGTTCAATAAAATTAAATACATTAACAATAAAAAAAACTCGTGAAAACTGCAAAATTAGTTCATATACTACTAGAATTCATTAGGGATGCAATATTTATAGTGCATATATAGATTAAAACCATGGCCTTCAACCCTAAGGTGAGGATAGGGGTTACCTAGAAGTAAGCTCAACGAAATGTGAAAATCAAAACAGGGTAGGAGGGTCAGTTTGTTGTCCCGTGATAACTTTGATTTCATATGAAGATGTGGTACCAGAAAAATCACTTTTTTCTGGTTTTAGCTAGAGGTGTCTACAAGCATTACTGGTCCTTGAGCTGGAGTCGCCCGTTCGGGAACCTAGCGCTCTTACCATTAAACGATCAATGAATTGCATGCCCACCTTTTCAACTATGAGTTATCGGGAATATATATATATATATATAATTTGAAAACGAAAGTAATGAAAAATATACAACTAAAGTTGCACATGAAATCAGGTGAAAATAAATTATATTACACAAATAATAATATATGCATACACTTAAATTCGCGTACATACACGTACAAGAGAGAGATAGAGAGAGGGAAAGAGTGAGCGGGAGGAGGAAACATGAAGAAAGAGACAGACAGAGAGAAGAGAGAAAACGGAGAAAGATTCTGAGAGAGATGAATGGGGGAAAGATGGAGAGAAAGAGAGAGAGAGTAGCGACCGAGAGTGGGGAGGGTTGAATTGGCACCAGCGGTGAGGGTCGAGCGCCATGGGAGAAACGGAGCGGTGGGAGGTTGGGGATATGTCATAAGGGATTTAAAAACCTCAGGGCGGGTCTGGGACGGAGATGGGCCGTGATCCTCCCCCGTTTCCCACCCTCCCCACTCTGGAGTCTTCCTCTGTAAGACCCCCACTCAGTGGCTGTCCCCACCGACGAGGAAAGGATTGGAAAAAGGGATCGCGAGGTGAGGCGAAGGGGAGGGCGTTAGTGGATTTGTCGCCCAGTTCGAGGGTTAACGAGGGTTGGGCCGAATTTTCCCCATCATCCCGCGAAAGAGACGTTAGGGAGTTGGGGGGAGAGAAATGGAAGAGAGAGAGAGAGAGATGGGGAGAGAGTGAGGTGGAGAGAAGGTGAGGTGGAGAGAGGGTGAGATGGAGAGAGGGTGAGATGGAGAGGGAGAGAACGAGGGAGATGGGTAGCTGGAATGGGGCAGGGAGTCGGTCGTGTACGGGCTCCTGTGGGAAGGCAAATGGTGGATTTTAAAAATATTTTTTTTTCGAGTAGGAAAGAGAAGAGTTTCACCTGGTTACACTGTCGAATGACGTGTTCCAAAGCGGACGAGACGGATTGTTGGCAGTGTTTGACCCACCCGTCGGGAATAGAGTTGGAATTAAAACCGAGGTCTCCTCGATGAAGAAGGATGGACGTGAATCGGGAGACTATTCCTGAAGATATGATAGGCAATATGCAAAGGGGAAAGAAGGAAGTCTCTGAAGTTGTTAATAGTAATACTGTTGTAATACTGTTAATGATAATATTATTGCACTGGGATAAATTTATGAATATCAAAGAAAACCATCAATATCATTATAGGAAATCTTACTCGGCTCTACCGTGTGGAACTCCTTCATGATGTATAGGATAAAGGAAACTTTGCAAATCCACAAATAACACTTTATTACGACCGGTTTCGTCCACTTGGTGACATCGTCAGGTCTGTCGATGTCACCAAGTGGACGAAAATGGTCGTAATGAAGTGTTATTTGTGGATTTGCAAAGTTTCCTTTATCCTATACAATATAAATATAAGTATTGGTACATAGACTATAACTAACGACTTCAGTTGCAAAGACGTGGATTTTATGGAAGGCGCCGGATTTTATGGAAGGCGCCAGAGGGAATTCTAACAATTATCAAACTGGGATTAGGAAAGAGTCAATCATCTATTAATGGTGACTTTAGGACACTCATGATATATTTATTACCACAATACGTGAATACGCGGTAATTCATGGATTTTGTTTAAACGCGGGAGCCTTGCTGCTGCACTGTATAACGACTTTCCCTCAATTAAAAAAAAATAATTGGCCCAAGGGGAAATTATTTATGTGGATTATCTTTGTGATTTTAATGACTCTTGTTGTTAGCAATTTTGAGTTGATACAATCATAATGAAATCTTATGTTAATTAAAAGGAGAATGGTGATTTTCTTTAAAAAATAAATGATGTGAACGTGAAATGTAACGAAAGTGAATACATGAGTTGTTTTTTCTGATTTTACTGAAAAAAGTTTACATCAATGTTTAAGATGAAGGGAAAAAACATTATTATCATATATAATTTTGGAAAATCGGATTATTTGTGAATATACGACCTTTATCTTCAAGCTAAAATCTTATTCTTCTCTGAAAATTTTTTCTTCTGATTTCCATTGAATGTTTCATCAAATTAAGTGCTATTAAGGTAAAGAAAAGAAATATAAGCACACTTAGCGTTTCGAAAGGTTGTGTTTTAAGTTTATATTTCCTTTCGTAATGGAAATACACAAAAGTTTCGGCCTCAACTGTAACTCGTATATGTTATTTACGTGTCACATTATTTTGGAGTCAGGATTATACTGCTTTCGTTTCCCCAACTTGGGAATTAATAATAACTGAATAATGTACTAATATTCATTCCAGTACAGTCTAAATAACTTTTATCCACGATAAATAGTATTTTTTTATTTCGTGTTATTTCCACCCAAAAAAATTATCTCATACTGGCAATGCCGGTGAAACATATCTCTAATATCATCTTAATTTGGTGAAAATATTTCGCCCTTTTTTTATTACTACCCCCTCTTTTCTTCACTATTTATGTATTAGGTATCAGTTAATCTTCTCTTTCCTAAATACGTAAGTAGCTCGCGGAAGAAACTCCCTCATTTTGAAAGGTTAAATTATTACTCCAATTTAAGAATCACTAACAATAAATGTGTAATTTTTAAGAATAAAAGAAGAGCGTCCAGATAAGAGGCGTAATGGAAATTAAAGGGATGAATAAGTACCAAAATTGATTGCTAATTTTTTTGCTCTAAATTTGTGAGTTATTGATGCTGTTCGACACTACATTAGGCTTATCAAGTGAGCTTATGATTTAGAAGTGCCTTAAATATTCATCAGATGAAAAGAAAAAAGTGATATGAAGCCCTTAAGATGAAATTTTATATTAAAACGTCTCAATTTCGAGTTGAAAAATATTTTTCAGTCAATTTGCGTAATCGTATCTATCGTATAAGGGATATTATATTGTGCACTTTTTTTTCCAGACATATGATAGGTAAATAAGGGTTTCGGGAGCACTAAATAATAGTTTTAATGGTTTTAAGATCATAAAAGTTATCTTTCCTCATTGAATTTTAATTATGATGTTTTAATTCTTGTAATAGTTTTATTTTGGTATTTTTTTAGTTATTTGGCCACATTAAATATCTCTAAATACCTTAATTGCGGAAAACGCCCTCAAAAATATATTTTTTTTCATCATAAATTTAATATAACCTGCAGCAGTGAGCCAATTATTATTTTCCACACTAGGGTATTCAAATTTTGGAATTTGTAAAATTCGATAAACAACATTGGATACAATATTTTTAATTTTAAATATTCCTCCCAGATGATTCACACAAAGGCTTAATTAATTAGATGTTTAAAAAATTATTATCGACCAGAGAAAAATAGCCAGTATGATATTTTTAAAACCAAAAATTCATTAAAATTTTAATAATAATGAATATAATTCAATTAATTAAGCGTTACATTTTTTAAAGCTGAAAAACAGCTCTGATTTGATGCAACATCTATCTATATTTTTCGATTCTGCGCAGTCATAAAACAAATCGATCGATTGGGGTCGATCGTTTTCGTCTTCACGTGCGTGTATAATGGCGCGTAATGTTACTGTGTGAAGCCTGGTGATAAATTCTTCAGTTTAAAATACCTTTTACACTATATTTATTTTTCATCCTTAATGCTTCTAAGTAATTTATAGTGGGGGGGAGGAAAGTCAGCGTGGGATAGCCATAATTCTGAGAGAGAAATTAGGAAGGAGGGTTGTTAACAATGAGCAGGTGAGTGATAGAGTAATCATGGTAGAAGTAAAAGCTGATCCAACTAATTTAGTTTTAATTCAGGTATATA
>WURS02456353.1:0-13865 GCA_011762765.2 Rhinocypha anisoptera | reverse complement strand
ACTTTGGCGATGTTTTCGTCAGTAGTTGCAGTTTTTGGATGTCCCAAACGTTCATCATCTCCCAAGCTCTTACGGCCATGTTTAAATTCAGTTGCCCAAAATTCCATTGAAATAAATGATGGTGCAGAGTTCCCATACACAGAATCCAACTCATCTGTGATTTGCGTAGGCATATTGCCTTTTAAAAAAACAAATTTTAATAACAGCTTGATACTCGATTCTGTCCATTTTCACAAAGACACATCAACTCACTCAAATGACTGTTACATAACAACTGCACGTCCAAAATGGCTGAAACTTTGGTGACTAACTGTCAACAGATGTACAACGAAATTCACTAGCTTTTATTTACTAGTGCTGCCATCTTCATGTTGAGGTCGGAAACTTTTCAGGCCACCCTTGTACTAGCCATTCTGGCCTGTGTTCAAATTATTAAAGAGCTGTGCCACATTAAGGGACCAATCCACATATGCTCTGATAGTCAGACATCCATAAAGGCACTGAACTCTTCATGGTCACACCTGATGTTAGAATGCCATCAGGCATTAACTGATATTGCCAGGCTTTATAAAATTAGGCTTTTCTGGGTTCCAGGCCATACAGGGATGCCTGGTAATGAGATCTCTGATGAACCCGCAAAATCGGGAGCCAGCATCAACTCGATTGGGCCAGAACCAATCCTACTTATCTGTTCCAATAAAGGTAATTTGGAGATTGAATGCTGGGTACAATCGCAGCATCTCAAGATCTGGCAAAGCTCTGGGGGCTTAAGGGAGGCCAAGCTCCACATTGGGGGACCAATGCCTAACTTTGCCAAGAAACTTCCGAGAAAATGGAATCGAGACTACGTTTCCCCTATTGTGCGAGTGTCCTGTGGCTGCCAGAACTCGAAATAGCTTCCTGGGGTCACCATTCATGGACCTTGAGGAGGTTAGACACACACCCATAAGGGACACCCTGGCCTTTAGCAAGGCCATTGGTCTCTCTGGGTGATATATATGGTGGATGGGACAAAGGACCAACAGGCCTAAGTGCCCTTGGGCCCCCCTTTCTCAGGGGGTCATCCACCTCACTTTACCTATCTATCTAGGGTGCTTCGATGGCAATGGTCATTTTGCACCTCTTCAGGTCATAGGAAAAACCCTATTGGACAAACACAACAGCCATGCCATGGGCGGGACTCAAATCCATGACCTTTGGGTTAGCCGGCGAATGCACCAACCACTAGGGAAACCTGGTAGGCAGAGATCTCCTTCCATTTTTTTAAAAACTGTTCCCAGTGCTCATATTTTAGTTGCATAGACAGCCAATTGCTTTTGTTCTGAGTTAATCTCTATGGTGCATAGAGTTCTGGCATCTTCAGAGTACTTTACATTAGAAGGCATGTACATCTGAAATGCTTTGGTAAAGCAATTATTTTGAGGCAGTCTGTTATTCATAACTGTTTCTGATAGATTCTTAAAATCAGTGTGCCAGTACTCATAATGCAATTTTTTTCTAGCCTATATCTCCTATACATCCTGTTAAGTGTTCAGCTGGGTACATACTTGTATGTAATCCTTGACTGATTGCTAACTAATGCTTGGTCCTGAGCAAGTTTAACCACCTTAATTACTTCCCCGCCCACTTAATTCAATATCTCTTAATATCCCTCTAGCCATTTATTTCCTCTAAATAAAGATTGAAAAGCATAGGTGAATAACACAGCCTTGCTCTGCAGGCAATAACTTAGCTCTTAAGAACCCAATCTCAATCTCTTAAACTTGCATCACATAAAGATTTATAGTTAGCCACCTGCCTCTCCAGTTCACCACTTTGTTCTGTAATTCTTACATTAGTTTTAGCCACTCTATCCTGTTGAATGCCTTCTCAAAGTATATAAATCATGTAAAAAAAATTTCTTTTAAAGTTTTTTAAGTTAAAGGAAGTGGAGTGAAGGGATTAGAGGCATATACTTACTTGTGGAAGCCGCCTAAGGGTATCCCTCTCCTTGGACCGTAGTCTTTGGAGAACGTTATACTGGGTATACTTGGTTCCCACTTGAGCTGCTTCTAAATTTGGTAGTTTTTCATTTGCCAGCAGTGCCTGGAAAAATTAAATTTGTAAATCACTCATGGAGAAATTTCATTAAAGGTAATAACAACCCTTCATATCTTATTATACACAAATTAATAAAATTTATTTGTATTTTAACAACATGATATATTCTTGTAGTAATAATAATACTAATATTTATTTCGATCATTAGCTAGATGTACATCAAAATAGGTCTTGTCAATTGTCAAACATACACATACATAAAAATAATATACAAAAATCACTATTGGTACAAAGAGAACATGTTAAAATATTTGAACACATAGTCAGAAAGACCTTCAAAGTTCTCCGCCATGTATTCATCAATTGAATAAAAAGGTTTCTTACTTGAACCATTTTTTAACTATAATTTTAAAATCTTTCAAGTTTTTTAATTTAACATCTGTAGGAAGAGTATTGAATGCCTTGATTGACATTATATTGAGATTACTTTTATTCTTCATTAGCCTACAGAGGTGTATCTAGGCGATTTTATGCCTTGTGTGATGGGTATGTACATCAGACCTTCATTGCATAGTTAGTTGGTTCTCTTTAGCGAATTTTAGTAACTCATATATATAAGGAATAAACAGTCATAATACCAGATAGCTTGAAGAAAGGTTTACAATAATCGTTGTGCTTTAAGTTGTACAATGTTCTTATGACTTTCTTTTTAGTAAGAGTATCTTTTTTATATTTGCAGCATTGCCCCACAGTATTACACCATAACCGATTTGACTTTGGAAAAATGTATAGTAAACATTCATTATCAATTTGTTTCAGTTTTCTAATACTGCTGATCAATCAGGCTCGTCAAAGTGAATATCCCAAGACAGCCTACAGTCCAGGTGAAAACCTAAGAGTTTAACTGAGTTTATTAAATGGTGCGTTTCTTTAATTCCAAAAGTAAATTTTAAAGTCTTGTTGTCATTTAAAAAAAAAAACAAACTTGTGATGTATGTAGCTTCAGTGATACTGTTAACCAAGCTTTCTTTCACTTTTTTGAACCTAAATTTTGATACACTCGCTCCGTTTGGCCACATTGTTTTTTGGTAAAGCTCTGAGAGTAGATAGTAGGCGGCACCTACTTTGAAGGTACACTGTGTTTCTGAACTTCTCGTTATATCACACGTAAACTCTGTCCCCGAATTTGGACTTCAGGTGGTCTATTATAATTTCTGGTGTTGTGTTCGGCTTGGTGCGACTCAGAGAGCCATGCCTTCTGCTCAAGGCCAAATGGGTTTTTATTTACACTGTCAAGACTCTCCATACACGACAAATTTCTTACTATGTTTCCTTTGGTACTTAACTTTGGTGTAGCCCTCGTCATTATCATTTTGGATGGTGTCATGGACCTCTGAATCCCAGGTATTCAGGGGATCCAAAGATTTCTTTGAATCGCAACCATATTTTTTTCTACCAGTTGCATCAGCGTTCTTGATATGGTTTTCATGAGCTGTTTCCTGTTGCACTAGCCTTTTTGATGATTCTTTTTCGCTTCTCTTACTGTTTGGACGTGCTTTACCTGTTGATGTAATCTGAATATTCTTCTCGACAGCTTCTATTCCCCTTGAAAGTTCCTCTAATACCCTTTTTAGGTCTCTATTCCCCTTGAAAGTTCCTGTAATACCCTTTTTATGTCTCTGTTTCCCTTCTTTTCACCCTCGGTGGTGTTCGCAGGTTCGGTTATACACTGGTTACAAGTCCAACTGATCGACAATTTATTCTTGATAATAATGAAATCAACCTCATTCACATCTGTGCATTCCCAGTGAAATCTTGAATTACATTTACGACGACAGAGTAGCATACTTTCTTGGACTAATGACTTTTTACAGGAGTAACATATGCTCGCATGCTTAGTGTCCGCCATCTTCCCATGATGCCCTTATGGGACGATGGCCAGAATAATGCTGGTGACAGGAGTAATTGATGACAAAAATAATAAAAGACTCAAAACTCTAATAATGAATTGTTTATGACATAACTATTATAAAGAGTTAGCAAATTCATTAAGATTAAGGTATAATGTTGTCTCCTCTAAATGAAATCTGAATTTTATGTTGGTTAAAAGTACCTGCACATTTTATAGTAGATGTACTGAAGGAAATAAGATCAACAAAATGGTGAAAAAACAAAATTTTAATAAACTAATACAAACTCTGAAATATTTATTGAACATTTTGTTTGACTAGTAATTTAAGTTAGTTTTAGTAAGTTTTTAGTTATTTATCATGTGTAATTTAAGCATGTGGCTTACATGCTACCATACCAGGCAAGTGATGAGGGTGCTTTGCCAGTTTGGTCCAAATATTTAGGGGTATGTAAATTATATAAAATTACATCAGTAACTTTAGACTAAAAAATAAAAATGACATCAAAAGCAAATTAATACCAATAAAAATTTTTACCTCAGCAACAGCAGTGTAGAAGCTCCGAGCAACACCTGATCCCTCACCAGGTTCATCCTTAAAAGTAACCTTCACTCGACTGACAGTGAGGGGAGGCTGAGAATTTGAGGCACGACGGTGGTGATTGTTGAACTGCGTATTTAATTCTTTGAATGTCTGGATCAGGAGTTGAGATCGTTCTCTTTCCACCTGTTTACAGATGTGTACAAACAATTAAAAGCAAGGATTAGAGAAAATTCATGTCTTGCCTGGCTGTATTTATCAAAATTCTATGATGACAAATAAAAGCAATGTCTCTCTCCTAAAATGTCTGCTCACATGTAATACTTTTTGAATATTCGTACAATTACAAAGGTAAACTGGGGAATGTTTAAAAACTCACAAAATGTGTTAAGCTGTTTTTATTGATATCCATCTCTTAAGGGATCAAAGGGGATAATCCACACTCTCGTTTCAGGCGTGTAATGAGAAAAGAGCTACATAAATGCACATTTCCAAAGGACTATTAGTAACTTTTCTTAACTGTTAAATATTTCTGGGGATGTAACAAGATGGAGTTTTCATACCCAATGTTAATGTCACGAGTTCCTGTGCAGTTTCATGATGAGAAATAACAAAAAAAATCATTCATGCACCAAGAGTCAATACTTCTTAGTCTTATTTTCAAAGAGAACTTTGCTAAAACTATTCTGTGAGATTATGCAACTTCCTATTAGGATGGAATGACACATTATCGTGGTTCATTTTATTAACTCGCTTTCTTGTCTGTCTGTCTATTTGTTAGGGTGAAAGTCGAGAATCGATTTTAAACTAACTTCCCTAACAGCTAGAAACATGGAACTGGATGACATTGCAATCATATCCAACAATATACACAAACACACATGCAAAAATAAAGATATAAACATATTTCCATGTAAGGTAGAAGGTAATGGCCGAGGGGTTCACAGTACTAAACATGCTAAATTCCCTTCTCTAGGTAGACGTCTTGCTGGTTCGGCAGTAGCATGCAGGATTACCATCCTCGCAGGGGTCAACTTTTTTTTAGGGTAACCAAGAGTTCATTTTTCAGGGCTTTCGAAAGGTTATTGAAAAAGTTGGAAAAAATTAAATACAATTTTATTTCCGATACCTCCTCGTCATCGCTGGAAGAAAATCGTATTGCCACGGCAGAAAACGGACTACCTCTAGGAGAAAAATTATATAAATAAAAATATTTAAAAATGGGATTTTTGAAACGGACTAAAAAAGCATAATATAATTATATATATAAAATTATTTAAAAACCACATTTTAAAATTAACTAAAATGTATGAAATAATTATATAAATTTAAAAAGAAATTAAAAATCAAGTTTTTAAAATGGAGTAAAAAGTATGAAATAATTTCTCTTATCCTCGTACAGATTTATAACCCCATAAAGATTGTCCAGAATATTGTGACTGTGATTTTTAATAGTTTTGAAAAAGAAAAGTAAATTTAAAAATGAGAAACGTGGGGAGCAGGCAATTGATAATAATAGGGAGTGTTGGGGGTTACTGCCATTGAGAAAATGCTTACGCAAAAGTTCTAGGACTTAGGTGAACTATTCATGCTTCAATTATCTATAGTATTAGCACCAGGTTTTTTGTTTTAAATTTTACATTTATATGCAAAACTATTAAAATTTGTTTAGAATATAGATCACAAATGTATAGAAGAAAATAGAATCACAAATTTTCAGGACAATTTGCATGAGGATAAGAGAAATTATTTCATACTTTTGTCTGTTTTAAAAATGCGATTTTTAATTTCTTTTTAAATTTATATAATTATTATTATTTAAGGACAGATCTTCAAACTTCAATGCATGCATTTCATGGCTAGTGTTTCATTACTACATTAGATTCTTGATTTTATGTTACACCTTGAGACCTGAATTGTCATTGTTTTGTAAAATCAAGATATTAGCTGATTTAGATAATGTCCTTAGGATTTGTGATGTATTATATAGAATTTCATACTCTTGGTCAGTGTAACTATTGTTACTGCAAAGAGATCATTAATGTGTATATTCATTAAGAATAAAACTAATTTAATTATCACTTAGCTTGGTCAGAATCGATGATGTATTATCAGGGCTTTGTAATGAGCTGGAGAAACCCCTACCTAAGGTTTCAATCCTGCTTTTTGTCTCATCATCATGTTTCTATTGGTAAAAAGTATTTTTAATGTTTGCTGAAATTCTCATGAGTGACTATGCATGGTAAAATTTCATATTTTAAAGCAACATGTAGCATGCAATATCATATATGTATTGTAATTATAATTTATTAAAAACCATCATTTATTCGCCTCTAGTTATTCTGTATTCTATAACACCTTAATAATGGCTGGTTCTTGGATTCACTTTCTTATTTTTTGACAAACCTAAACTTTGTATCAAATTCTGTTCAACAATGGGTGCTAGTGTCATGACAATGCTTACAGTAGAGCTAATAATATTTAAAAAAAAATAATAATTTGAAAACTTACAATTGGTCACATAAAAACAGCAAATGTTAACAGGTATGAATTTGTATGACATTAAAAAGCATTTGTACCTAGGAGAATAAAAAATTAGGTTAGCAAGAAGGGATAACAATCAAATGTAAGAATACTTTAACATGCGGTTGTGAGGACATTTTTGCCTAGTTTCTAAAGAATGGGTTTGGAGTCCCAGTTAGTCAAGCCCCAATGGGTGGCATGGTTGTAGTGTATGTTCACTTAGTAGTGTCACTTCCATAGTCAGTCATATACAAACGCAATTAAACATTAAAGCAGGAGTAAACTTGTGACGAGTGTATACAATGTTGGGTACTTAATTTTACAAAAGACTTGGGGGATAAGTTGATGAAAATATAACACATATTACAAAAATTGACATTACCTTAGAAAGAGTCAGGTCCCGTTGCTGTGTATTTCTAAGTTTTTCCATTTCACGACGAAATTTGGCCTCTTTAACAGGAAACCCACCCATTTCAGACACTACAGAGCCAGGCTCCAGTCCTACGTCTTCCATGAATACACGTCCAAACAAGTCAAGGGAAAACCTCCAGCGTCCGAGGAGGAGGTCATGTGACACTGACTGACTCAGTGTGGGCTGAAGGGGGACAGAGGGCACAGGGTGACAACTGGTACCACCTAAGGTATTTGAAGTACTTCGCTGAGATTGCGACCCATTATAACTTTGCCCCATGTGTGACCCACTGTAAGAAGTCTGAGCATTGCTCAAAATTTGCATTCCTTGATGTTGTTGCGTCTGAGGGGCCAGGTGACTGTGGTGACTATGGTGCTGAGGATTATAATTTTGAGATCCTAACCTGTATGAGAGAGACAGAAAGGAGATTTCATTTAGAAGGCAATAAAGAAATCAGGTGAACTGAAAGAGGAAAATAAGATGTTAAACTATAGCGAACCAATTCCAAGATTACTATTGGCCAAAAATTATAACCAATTAATAATAATTCAAAATAAAAATGTAAACTCCTAACAGTCTACCATTCAGATAAATTATGTATATTTTATCACCAAAAGCTTGAAAGAAGTAATTGCTGATGCAGCATCATGAATTTCAAAGTTTGAGATTTAAAAAAAACCCATTTGCTGAAAATTACAGGGGCAGAAATAGTTCTTCAAAATTGTATTTCCATAGAATTCATTTCAAATGACAATTACAACTTTTTGGATCATTTTGAACCAGAATGTTGACTTCAACGATATTTTAGCCATTAAGATGATAAGTAGTAAGCTAGCCAAATAACATTAGCAAGGTAATACTTATAATATTAAAATCACTGACGACTATATTCATATATGGAAACAGGTAAAAAGTAACCTTTGTGTTTCACTGGAGAGAGGGAAGGTGGATGAGGAGGAAGATGAAGAGGAAGATGATGAAGATGATGAGGATGATCGGCTTGTCTCAATGGTGATGTGTGCTGAAGTATCGTGTGGGCTGTCAGCTGAGTCACTCTGGTTCACAACCATCACATCAGGGGGATCTGTGCCATTACTGCGGGATGTTGATGGCTTTAAAGAGGGAGAATAAAGTAGTTACTTTTCTATACATAGAATTCACATTTAAAATTTATGTACCTTCACACAAGTAAGTTGTGCTACTGAATCTATACTAAGATATTTAATCCCAGTGCACATTATCTTTTTTTGAAGTTCCTCACAATAATTTTCGAAAATATTCAAAATCCAAAGAGCCATTAGAATCATTGATGGTCAACTATGATTTCTCTTCAAGTCATATTCTTAGAGAATTAGTCACTACCATTCACCTGTGTTTATGTGTATGAAGCAAGTAATGTAAAAAGTTGCCTCAGTGACTTTCATTTAAATTGCCATTACCACCTAACAAGAACATCGAAATGCATTCATTAGGGCTTGATCCTCAAAATTTGGGCTAAAAGAACTAGTTATGAGATTATATAATAGTTTGCCAAGCAATATGAATAAAATAAAAGGAATAAACACCTTCAATGGAAAACTGATGACATATATGGAACAAAATGTACTATGCTGTACAAGAGTACCTTAAGACAGTATTTGTAAACATTTTTGAGTGTGAATTTATTAAGTTATAAATATGTATTCAAGTATGTTGTAGCATAATAATTAAAATTTATAAAATTCCTACAATGTTTTCTGTTTTTCTATTTTGTAAGAACAGAATTTCATAATGGTATATTTATCTGCTATTTTAATGGTCCTCATTCTGTTAGTGGCCTTTTCTGACTTTTATTACTTTAACTATGAGTTATTTTTATATTGAGTGAAATATGACATTTATTGTATCAACCCCTTTATATTTTCACATCATACACACCTGATGTGCCTTATATCATGCATCTATGTAATATTATTTTCCTTGAGCAAGTACACAGAGAATACTTAGTCAAACATTACACTTATGTTTAATTTCAAGATAGAATACAAATCAGGCTTGTTCCAGTCAATGGCTCTTTTAGATAATTAACCTACTCACATCCTTTTGCTGGATATCAATCCACCCTTGTCACCAAGACATTTAAAATTTTTAAACTCAAACAACATGGACAAAGGTATTTACAATCTTGCCTCACTGAAATATTTATCTAGACCAGAAGCAATGAAGCACATTTAATTGAACAGAAAACCAAAAAGATGTCACTAGAAAGGTTTAGCATGTGACTGCAGGGAGTCTGCATGCCAGTATGTTTATGGATGTAAATGGTTTTATTACTCACAAATTTGATCCATTTGATGATCTAAGAATCGTCTTATACCAGGGTATTTGACTTAAACAGAAGCTGACAAACATACATGGCAAAGCCAGAGAGAAATGTGACAATGCTCTAATAACTTGAAAATATATTTTGGTTCTACAACTATCTGCATAGAAAAACTCTACACAATCTGTGAACACATTGGAAAGATAAGCTATTGCATTGTGGGATTCCTTACTAATCTATTAAGTCATACCATGGGGTGAGAACCAATGGCTGCAGCAGTGCCAGCCCTCACTATCACACTCTTCACTGGACCACGACTGCTAGATTCACCAGAGCCACTTGCAGCAGCCAAGGCTGCAGCTGCAGCAGCCTTGCGTGGTGATACAATAATAGGAGCTCTTGTTTGCTCATGGCCTTTGCGGTCCTCAGCAATGGATGATGAATTTGTAGACATTGCACTTAGAGAAGATGTTCTGCAAAACAATAAAACTTCCAATAAAATTTTCATCTTTAGTATACACAAAAATATACATAACAAATGTTTCCATTTAAAAATAAACCAAAATATTAAGAATATTGCAAATTATTCGAATATATTGAATATAAGAATATTTAATTCAGAAAGTCAAATAACGTCTTAACCCTTAGATGCCAATATATCAGCACCATATTTAATGCTGTGTAAAAAGGTTTGTTAGGCTTATTTTGAGTTAGTTTTACCTCTCCACTGGAGATTATATAAATTTTTATCACACCTATTGAAATGGTATCCCTATTACCATATTTAATATTTTATATAAACAAAAGAAATTATCTCTTGTCATGTCTGACACTTCTTCTACACAGCATCGCATCATATAATTTTTTAGCGATGTTTAAATTGCCTTTTCGTTATATTTTGCTTCTGAACTTAGTATGGATATTTTTATATTCCATAATGTTATGTTTCTCCTTTTATTTAATTTATAAACAAAAGAAATTTTCTTTTCCACCATCCTTCAGATGCAACTTCTCTTTTGGTGACACATATTTTTGTCCTTCACGACGGTAGAATACACAGTCTACAATACTAGCGAAGAAACCAGTGGCTACATAGTTGTCACAATGTTATAATTCAAAAGTTGATATTTAATTTTATCTGGTTATTATCCAGCATATGCTTTTTTGACTTCCATGATCATAAAGTTTGCACTTCTGCGATCCATAGGAATCAGTCCAGTCACTACATATTCATCACAATGTTATCAACTGAATTTTTTGTGATAATTTGTTTCCTGTTATTACTTTGCCACTATTATTACTTTTCTCGTTATTTCTCCTTGTGGTCAAGACTACTTTCAGTGGGTTATGCAGACACTTACGTAGAGTACCTTTTGTAGTTGGGTACATTTGTGACTTTTTATCAGTGTAACAGATTCCCGGAGCTAATATACATTTCTGAAACCCCTAATGGAAGGTCCTTCTTGAAAAGTCATGAAGCGAGACAAATAAATTGTGGACCATTTAGATGATGTGTCAAGTGAAAGAAAATTGCTCTTTTCCTCAGAAAGTAATGTGTAATCCGAAAGTGACATTGAATGTGTAGCAGAAATATCAGATAGTGAAAATGGATTGATGCTGGGGGAGAAAGCTGGAAAGTTGCCAAGGATCTAGAGAAGTCACATCATATGCCTCATCTCTTCCTAGAAACGGATGGTCTACAACATGTGCCATCATTAAATTTTCCTTAAATAGCTTATTATTCCTGAATACCTTTTGTTTCTGTTTGAAACTGAAAAAAAATCATTGGGGAGAATGTATACCTGGGATCACGGGCTGTTCTAGCATGTGGAAGCTGTGAAAAACTGTCGCAAAAAGGGTCAGTTCCCCTTCTTTTCATTTTAGCAAATACATTACAAAAGGAAATGATGTCGACTGAAGCCGGAAATAATTTGTAATTATAATAAATTTATGGGGGAGAAAGTAGACACTTGTGACATGATGCTGTATACTTATATGGATGAAGGAAACGGAAAATTTTTGCGTTTAAGGTCATTTTAAGAATGGTATTAAATAGCCTTGTTTTATATAGAATTATTATCAAAGGACCAGTAGAATTAGAAAAAAGGGAAAAAATGTATGATGAATTTAATTGAATATATAGGTGTAGAGTGAAATCCAATTAAAGATTTTTCATGTAAGGTTGCTGCTACAAAAATTTATTGAATAAAGGGGCAAATTGTCGTGTTTTCAGTACTAAAATAATAAACAAAGATACCCAAGTTTATGGATTAGATGCAATAAAGAAATGCATGGGGAGTATTTAGCAGAGCACAAGTGCATTTTCATATTGAACTAACTCATGAATAAAATGAAATTTGTTCATAAAATTTGTAAAAATATAAAATAAACAATTTGGAAACAACAAAATTCGAACAACAACAACAATTTGGAAATTCAATGCAAAAATTTAAACGATTTAGTAAAAGGTAAAAATTTTGTATTTTAAAGTGTGTATATGGCACCCGATATCACCTATTTTAATTATAATTTATTTAAAATAGTCATTTATTTGTAATTACATCGAATTTACGAAATATCAAATAACAACTCCATAAGAATACATAGAGGGATGGTCGGGACTACTTCATCATGTGAGTAAAATCAAATTTTTTGTAAAATTGGAAAATCTAAAATCGAAATTCTACTGTATAATGTTTGAAATTTTCATCTAAAATACTCAACTATCCTACAGCTAACTGCCGAACAAATAGCAGATGAAGACAAGACAATATTTTACCTGGGTGGTGAAAAGAACAAAATTAAACACACCTTAGAGGAATAAGTGGAGGGGGAACTCCAATAGACCCCCCTCCACCTTCGAGGCCTCCTGGTTCCTTTTTCACAGAGTTGGACATATTGCATCCAGGTCGGTTCATGTCAGCCTCGCCCTCGTCTTCGGCTCGAGGTTCCCTGGCCACCCTGAGGGAAGAAGATTGCTCCTCACCACACTTGTTGCACCCACTCAAACTTCGCTCCGGGGTGTCTACTTCCATCTTAATATCCTCCTGAAAATATCACATTTACAAAGGGCAAAAGAGATATAATGAATGAGAAAAGCATGACAAGTGAACAAACTGAAAGAAATTTATCCTTTTGATCTCATTTGTAATTGGCATCCCAAAGAGTAAATTCAATAAATTCAAAAGATAAGCAAAAATATAGTTTCACTAAACAGGTATTACATGGGCCGAACTAAACATGGGCCGATACTGATAGCAAGTATTAGGTATTGGCCATTTTTCCGATTCTTTGATATTTTCTAGTATTAATTTTTTTCGGATACTTTTATTCAAAAGCATTTGTTTGGCGAAAAGCATCTAAAAAGATCAACATAATTTTAAAATCCCAAAGACTACACAACTGACTGCTCGACGCATTGTGCATTTGTTTTCATTGCTGCGATACTGCTGCACCTCAAGGTGTCCCAAAAACACCTTGGCTGCACCCTCTTGCCCAATTCTTCACAACTCATTCACCATTATTACTGGTTCAACAACTACTCAAGGACATTTCATTATTGAATTGAGTATTCTGGTGCACTTGAGGAGTTTTCTACTAAAAGGCATGTTGGGTATTTTTTCAGTATTTACAAATGCCAGAGGGCATAGAGTCTGCAATTTAACCCCAGTGATTAATTGCAAGAGAAGAAAAATAAAAGGATTATCACAATGTCATTTCTCTCATATCACATTTATTCTCTTATATCACACTTTGGATCATTGAGTTTAGTTCAAGAGAAAGGCAGCACTTGATAAATTTTTTGTGACATATAAGTAAGGTATCGGCCACTGGTATTGAGGTATCAGTTTTGTATCGGAAAAAGTGATATCGGTCCAAGTCTATACATATATAAGGTAACATCTTATGGTCAAGCACAGCCGAATCATGATTTTTTTAATGGAGAAAATGATGAATTTACTATTTCACAAAAGGTTGCCCCAAGTAGAATCCCTTGACCCATATTTTTATATAAATAAATATAGGACAATCAATAAATATGCAATGAGGATAATTGTAAACCGACCTTTAGACAAATAAATATTAATATTAGTATAAGAGGAAAGAGACTGGGATGGTGACTCACCATCCCAGTCTC
>WURS02456342.1:0-13865 GCA_011762765.2 Rhinocypha anisoptera | reverse complement strand
GGAGGGAGGGTGTGGGGGGGGGTGCGGGGGGGGGGGGGGGTGGAGGCGGATGCTGTGTGGTGGGTGCTAGTGTGGTGGGCGCACCAAACTGGCACCCATCGGATTTTCAGTCAATATGAAGGTGAAGAACGAACCAGCGGGAGGGGGGTGGTCCGGGGGAGGGTCTCTTTTAGAGAAGGGAAGAGAGAGATTGAGTCCTTATTTAGTAGCGAAATTTACACTTTGGATCCTCATCTTCCATAAAAATGTATAAAAAATTAAGATTAATTAACATAAGTTTACATTTTAAAACATTCAAGGAGCTATATATGTATGTAGTTTGAGAGTAAATAAATATAAATTACGCAAGGAGATTATTGATACCCAACAAATATTTACAAAGATAGGAATAAATGCTTCGTGTATAATCCTGGCATGCTTCCACTTGGATTAATTACATGTAAAGGCAGATATTTAATTATTGGGAAAAATTAAGGAATTAGTTGCTTGCCGTTGATGAAAAAAACCCGCTGCAGGAAATTATCACCACAAGAAGTGGGGCGTGCAAAGCCTGCGAAAACACCTGTAATACAACTACCGATCAACTTAGGAGAATATATTAGATGTTAAATTAATAGGTTTAGATTTATATCCTCATTACATAAGATTAACAGTTGCATGCTGGACGTAGTGGAAGGAATCCATAATGAATAAAAGAAAATGCCCTTTTCCACAAAAATGTTTTGTGGAAAAGTGCATTTTCTTTTAGTCATCCTCATTACATACAATTTTTATAACGTAAGTCCTTTCTTTAAGCCGTGAATAATGTTCCTATAGGCTGTAATGCTTTTCTGTGTAACTCTTTTTCGATTTACTGTATAGAAAAAATGTGGTAGAGGTAAAGGAATAGAGAGAGAAAGAGGCGAGAGAGAGAGAATTAGAGAGAGAGGGCGAGAGAGAATGAGGAGAGGACAAGATCCCGCCTCTCGTTCGTCCCCTCCCCCTCCCTCTCTCTGTTGGATTCCGTCGTAAGAGGGAAGCCGTGTCGCCTCCACGTCCTCGAAAAAAAAGATGAACGCCGAGGATCGTGTTCGACGCGGTCGCGAGATAAGAAGCGAACGCCGCCGTAGAAGGCCGGGGAGTGCTGACGGCGGAGACTGGATATACGTACGAAGTATTCGCTCCAAAGTTACCAAGGGAACGTCCCCATTATCATCGCGTTCGTGTAAGCAGAGTTAGAAAAGCCATGTAAAGAAACTCACAGCCATATCCCGACTTCGTAAATGGCGGGGTATATTTTCCCGGGAGCACAAAGCGCCTTGGAGGGAGGGGGAACAGCTCGAGGGGAGGCGGGGAGGGCGGATGGTGATGAGGGGTGAAAGGTCGGGTGTAACAACTTGCTCTCCCCTCCGCTAATTGGAACGAGCGATCGAAAAGCTCGATGGCTCATAACGATAGACAAAAGGTGGTGTCATTGGCAACGGAGATCGGAGGGCACGAGTTTAAAACTCGACCTATAATCGCGCTGTTTGAAGTTGAGTTGTTACAGATCGTCACAAATAACAATCCGGTGATTGAAAGCCGCATGCACAAGTAGTCACCCGGCTCCGGTTCACCTCTTCTGGTGTGCTCGTGGAGCACCGTTGCATTCAGCCGACCGATTTCCACGGTGTGCTTGCCTTGACTCCCCTCCCTCGGTCCCTTTTTCTGGTCCTATGCATTCGTTTTTCTTTTGTGACATTCTTACGTTGTTGAATGATATATTTTGTTATAATTATTTTATTGGCTTCTACTATCCTGACGTCGCGAACCTTTTCAATACCTCTAGGCTCTCAGGCGATTCCCTTTCCATTAAAATGTGAAATATGGACGGCGAAAAAGGAAGAAATACGTAGAGGTGGGCACTCGAAAGACCAAGCTGGTACCGGTAATCATATATATCATTACTGTACGGTATTTCTCCATTCGATCGTCCACCTGTCCGTCTATCAGTCCCATAGTCTATAGTCCCATCAGTGGGTATAGTCTATTCGATGCTTTTTCCTGTATGTGTACCTGATGATGTCGACTATTCGACGAAACCGGTTGTTTCAATAAAAATTTGTGGCTTACAAAGTTGTTATATTTATTCATCATGAAGTTCCGTAAAGTTGAGCGTGATACTGTTGAATTCACTCCATACTCGTTCTTTGTGTGGCACATATTCGCGCCTTATCCTTTGTGTAATTTACAATGACACCAGCATTGCATAGAATACGCCATCGAAGACATAATCGTTGCCACAATCAGTCACTTGTGAGATAACAAGCATGTGTTCCACAATTCTTTTGCAATGACATCCGTAAAAATTTCGACAACCTAGGGTATCATCACCATGGGTTTTGAATCCGAAGATTGGTTTATTACAGCCCCCTAAGCTATCCAGTGTCACCTTCCAACCTATCATAACTTCGTAGTACCTAACTCTATGATATTCAGTCGAACATATCTCATCCTTGGGCTATCTCTAGTATTTATCCTTCCTAATGTCCATTTTAACACTACATACGGATAACATGTCCAGTATGTGTCCTTTGAATTTCCTACTTATTGTAAGTAAACTTTCATCAAAAGTTAGTATTTATATTGCTCTTCAGTATACTTCTTCATTGGTTACCAGGAAATATGATCAAGTGGTAATCAAATAAAGGTTGGAAAATCCGTCGGAACGGTGCTCAGATTAAATAAAGATCACCATTCTAAGGATACACTCCAGAGATTGATTTTACAATCTTTACCATCGAAGCTATCCTGTCACCATGCCAGTCTCTTCATATCTAACATTCTCTATTATCTAATTCTCATTTGACCTACATCTAGGGTTATATCCACCAACGTTCCAAAAGAGTTCCAATAGTACGTTCCAATAGAGTTTTCACTAAACTTTCTTACCCCAATATGCATCCTATTAGTTTATTTCTTCTTCTAGTCAAGTTTAGTCCCCAATCCTCTCTTTTCAGTTGGCTATTTAAAGTACTTCCGTTTTATTATTTCGGTCTATTCATTTAAATTTCAACGTTTTCCACATCTATGTAGCTTCCAGTCCTTTTAGTTTTGTGATAAGGATATCAGCAATATCTCAGATCCTTATAAAAACGCACTCCATGTACATTAAATAATAAATATCTTATAGATGTTGTTTTCGGCCGTTACTTGGTGGAAACAACCTCCCCCGCAACCCCTACACCCTCCTCAAAAATATGTATATATAACGCAATGTGTAATATTCTGTAGTACACCTGATGATGACTTGACTGTCGAAACCTAGGTAGTGAAAAATAAAAATTGTGGAAAAACCAAGTGTGTCATTTATCTTACAACTTTTATTAGTAATTCTAAAAACAAATGACAATTACAGATGAAAATATCACATCCCCACAAAGATGTTTTTTAATTGATATCACATATTTGCTACCAATATCAAATAGGATGTTACAGCTTATTCAATAATATAAATTTCATTTCTAATAAGAGATAGACGTAGAGAAGCTGACTTAATTTGAGAAAAATACTATTTCAGAGGAAAAAGAATTACAAAATGTTTCTGATTTTGGAATACTTTGAGTTCTTATCACAAGAAAAGGCCCAGCACCACCAAATAAATGGTCATCACCATTGGCCAGACTTACACTTCCTCCCTCATCAGATCTCATAAATACGCTTCTCTCTGATAGTTTCCTGTGTGTCTCAGCCCTTCTGAAAAGCTATCTCTTTGGCAGATTATTTTTTCTCTTGAGGCAGTTTTCTGAAAGAGAAATAAAAGAAAATTATTGAATTTAATTTTATTACATATAGAGATGGAGTGAGTGAGTTTCACACAATTGGTAGAGTGCTTGGTATATTTCCCATGAAAACATGGTTTTTATGAGTTTTTTCTACCGATTTTTCTTGTTTTGGGAAAGCATAACATTCTCCTGTGCATGAAAAAGTGTTGGGGTAACTTTAATTTAAACCTACAAATTACTTTTAAAAAGTTTTTGATTCTTATGAAGAACTATTCAGATGAAAAAACAGCGAAGTAGCGAAACAAAAATGCCTGAATGATATGAAAATGCAGCAGCAAAAAAGATTTTCAATGAATAGGGTTTGGAAAAAATATATTGAAAAACAATTTCATTGTTTCATATATAATTTCTATTTCATTAAGAATCCTAAAATTAACAGTTCTTTGTTTGAGAGTGTGTCTGATTTTTTCAGCTTTTAAATTTTAAATTCATTGTTTTATATTTAAATATTATATCTTTTAGAAAACATTATGATATAATTTTATGTCACAGATAGTAGTATAATTTGTAGAATAAATATAAAGCGTATTATGCTTGCTTGTATTATAAGTCAAAGGAATCAAAAGTCAAATTTGGTAGAAGCAATAGTAAAAATTGGATAAATATTGACTTAATCAATTTGATAACTGACAGATGCTTAACTGATAGATTATTCCTAGGCATTCAACAAATGGAAGTTTCCCAACTAATGAAAACTACAAACATGCTTATAAAAAATTGAGAAATAAACCTGTGTATGAGATAAGAAAAACTAAAAATAATTAGGGATGGACTCAGGACTCAGAATATAATTATAAGGACTCAGGGATGGACTCAGGATTCATAACATAATTATAAGGACTAAGGAATGTTAGAGCATGTGGAAGTTAGTCCAATGGCTGGTAGATCTCAACATACAACAACATGATGAAAAAATTCTGGCTCATTTAGAAGGAAAGGCTGAAGAGAAAGAAGTCTGTCATAATTTTTTCGAACAATATACTTTAGGAATAGAAAACATTAAAAGCAAATGTATTGTAAAACAAGGGAATGTTCTGGCACCTTCTGCTAACAATAGTATTTTCATTGTAGAGCATGATAACAAAACTATATCTAAAATGGATTCTGAACTGAAAAACAAGGGACCAAGACATGATAATAATAATAATTAATTTTACTTTGATTTGGTCCCATACAGCCATTTGCCCTTACATTTTCTGATTCCCTAGCCAGATCATTTATATTTATTAATTATATGCCCTAGTTATTTATTCTGGGGCTGAAAAAAGGAACGAGATATGCAGTAGTTCAGTTGGACGGCAAGAAGAATGTGGTCATGACAAAAGGCCCTCAGTAGAAGCAGAAGAGGAAGAAGAATCATGTGGTTTTTGGGTTCCTCAAAGGAGGAGTAAAGTGAAAGTGTCTGCCCAATGTACAGATGAGACAGTGGCAGGTGAGAAAGTGTTCGCACAAGGTATGGATGTGACAGTGACAGGTGAAAGGAGAAAATATCCATGCAGAAATAGGAAAGCGAGAGAAAGGTTAAATTTATGACAGTGAGATTCATTATTTCTTTCTTGTATTTTTTGTTGTGTCACCTCTGACTCCATTATCTGTGCTTCAAGGAGTCCATGAGTTATCAAGAGATGTGCCTTGAGTTATCAAGGGATGTGGACAGTGCTAGAAACATTTCAATCAGTAATGATTATAATTACTTTTTTCCTTTCTGCACAATTCAATTGTGGTTATATTCAGGTTGTACTAGTAAAAGGAGAATAATAACAACTCAGTACCTAATCAGCTTTGAAGGGAATTTGCCTAGTACTTAACTAGTATTTTTACAGTAAGTGAATAGGTGAGCAATCTATCTAATGATAGATTTTAACACAAATTTTGATGTCATAAATATCTTTACATTGATTGATTTTCATGTCTCTTACATTTTTTTCAATCCATCAATGGAAACATTATATTTATAATGTGGTAACCATTCCCTATTTGTATGCAAGCCAAAAAATCAAATTTATCCGAACAAGAGAAATCCACTGATCTGTAACATATTATTTAGTAGGTAGGTACAAAAGTATCCAAATAAATATAAAAAATAAACTGGTGTGAAAACAAGGTACGAAGACACCAACACAATGTTTAATTACACAAATAAAAGGTACTTCAATTCTTCCTAAATTTGTTTGCCTTGCTAATAAATAATACTAGCATGTTACACACACAACGAGCATTGAATTACTTATATTTACCTTGGTCATTAGCTGGATTAACAGGACAAGTCACAGAAAGTATTGTCCTAGGAGTAGGCAATTTTCTAATGTTTACGCATGGAGATACGTGAAATGGAAAATCAAAAATAGTTGGCGTAGCATCCTCTTTTAACCATGTTCTACCATACTTTTCTCTATCAAAGTATTCTTCCCTAAAAAGCTTGCTGCTGATTTTAGTGTGCTGCATTGCCTTAAAATTTTGTTGGCGAATTTTAATTTCCCATACCTTTTGCCTATCAGGATTCTTGGGGAAACTAATGACAGAAACAAAACTTTATCTAACCATCAACAAAAAGAAACAATTTGCATGTCACTTAACACCACTGAAAAAATTATTAATTCAAATGTCTCCAAGCATACACTACAAGGTTCACTTTATCTTCATGTCGAGATTTGCATTAAGAATAATGCTGCACCATTACAATTAATGACTTATCACATAGTAATGATAACAATAAACATTTACTTACCCTTGAAAAGTGATAGATCCTCCTTTTTATACTTTTCTTTGCAGCCAAAAGCACAGCAATACCACACCATCTTGCTTATAACCACGGATTGTACCAACACCACGTGACCCAAAGCGAAGGTCTTGGTTCCAATTTGGGTGAAATCATGTGCACTCTACCCTTTCATAACTCTATGCAAATGATATACATATATCTATCATCCCTGACTTTGGTTTGGAAATACTTTGGAGCCCATAGTGTGATTTTAGGTGATTTTGATGAAGATGACATGCAGTCTCCAAGAAAAGCAAAAGTAGTTTTAACCATAGCACTGAGTCAAAGAAATGAAATGGGCAAAAATATTAGAACTGAAAAAAAGAAAAGTGAATCAGTCAATCATATACTGATGGTAAGATCATTATTCTCATTCTCCTATTGACTTGTACCCTTATATGTCAGGCATTGTTAAATCCTTGGAAGGTATACTATTTACATTTATATTTTAATTTTCTAGAGATCTGTGGTGATGCAGGTGATTTTTTCCAGAGGATGGTTAAAGGCCCATTGAGGAAAAAGTATACTGCATCCCTCTGGTCATTTGCTTTAACCTTGAATTTTTACTCCTCACCACGAGCCTATAAATATGTGAGAAGAGTTTTTCATACACACCCTAGTACCCTGAGGAGATGGTACCAGGTTGTAAATAGAGCCCCAGGATTTACACATGAAGCTCTCATGGTTTTGCCAATAAAATTTGAAGAAGCTTTAAGTAAAGGAAGAAAAGTTTTTTGTGGGTTGCTTGTTGATGAAATTGCCATCAGGAAACATGTGGAATGGGATGATAAAAAATTTCATGGATACGTTGACCTTGGTACAGTCATTGATGATGATGAGTGGCCAGTGGCCAAGGTTGCATTAACGTATGCTAGTTTGTTTAAAAGGCAGTTGGAAACCCATTTGTTATTTTTTTAATTAATGGACTTGAATGCCCAGAAAGATGCAATTTCATTAATGAAGCTCTTAAGGTTTGTGAATGGTTCAGTGGTGGAAGTAGTGTCACTAACTCCTGTGACTAGTAAATCAGTATATATTTTTCTAGATGCATGTCAGATGTTAAGATTAATTTGCAACACCCTTGCAGCTAAAGGGATGACTGTTGATAGCAATGGGGGAGTTATTAACTGGCAGTACATAGTGGATTTGGTAAAATATAAAAAGGAAGAAGGTCTTTTGGCTCCAAATAAACTCAGATTGAGCCACATTCAGTGGGAACATCATAAAATGAAGGTGGAACTGGCAGCACATGTTTTAAGCAATAGTGGGGCAGAAACACTGGAGTTCTTAAGCAATTACTTAAAAATTCCAGAGTTTCAAGGATGTTCAGCAATGGTAAAATTTATTAGAATATTCAATGATTTATTTGATATGCTTAACAGCAGGAATGTATTGGGAAGGGGTTTTAAGGCTTCAATAAAATCTGAAAATGAGGACCTATTTATAAGTAAATTTTCTGAAAGCAGATTCAAGGTCTTAAAATATGCAGAGATGGGCCATCACTACTATCTAGTTACCCCAGAACAGGAATCCTTGGTTTTTTAGTTTGTTTTCCCTGACTTATAAAATAAGTCAGGATCACATCGAAATGTTTTTCAGTGCAATCCATAGCAGAGGTGGCTGGAACAATAATCCAACAGCCAGACAGTTTGAGGCTGCTTATAAGAGACTCCTTGTGCATCAAGAGGTGTCAGGGTCATAGATCTCCAACTGTTTAGATGAGGATCAAATTAATATATTGACTTCAGTAGTCCTATGGCACCAGTTAACCATCATTTGACAGTTATTAATCATGATCACTTCAGGTTGGCTCAAGGTGATGATTTTATAAATGAAGAAAAGAAAGAGAGAGTGATGCATGACCTTATGTATTCTTGTGTTATGCCCACAAGCATGGGCGCTTTGAATAAGTATGTTTATAATAATAATAATAAATTTATTGTTCCCATTGGATCATACAAATTACATAGAACTCATCAAACATAGATGACATAAAATGGAGTACATAAGATACCTAAGAATTGTGTCTGCAATGGTTAATAAATTCATCCAGAGTATAGATGGGAATTTCTAGCAAAAAGAAATTTAGATTCCTTTTAAAAACATTTACAGATTCAACACTCTTAATTTTATTGGGGAGATTATTATATAATTTTATACCTTGGTGGTATGGATCTTTATTGTCTGTTCACCCCTCCTATGCTGAACATGGATATTATTTTCGTTCTTGTGTTATATTCATGAGTGTTGTGGATTAGCTCCAAGGTTGAAATATTTTTTCTAGTAAATAAAATTAGATCAAAAATATAGAGAGCTGTCAATGGCAGTAGATTCAACTTACAAAAGTAATTACAACATGATTCTCTTCTTGGTAGATTTAATATTATACTGATAGCTTGTTTTTTTTATTTGATATTGGTTTTTCTATTGTATTGTAATCTCCCATGTAGTGACAATTTCGTAGCTCTTATGATATTTTCCTCTTCTGTATACAAGAAGTTCCTGAATAAAAGACTTCCTGCTGTTCGCCATGATCCTTACGCTAATACAATCATTATATTACTGTGCTCCAAATCTCTCCCAATCTTTCCTTATGAGCTCTAAATTTTAACATTTGAAAATAGACTGGATTTTACTGGAACTTCCCCAGAGAATAATGCTGTATGCCAACAAGGAGTGAAAATAGGAATAATAAGCACATTTCAGAACATCGGTGCAAGTATTTGTTCTCAAAAATCTCTATTGAAAAATAACTTTGCTTAATTTGGTCAATAGTATATCAATGTGGGTAATCCACCTCAAAGATTTGTCTACTTGTATACCCAAAAGGTATACTGTGTCAACAAATGATATATTTCCAGTCAGTTTTACCAACGGAGGCTCAGTTTCTGTCGTGTTTTTTTTGCCAGTTATGATGTTTGTATGTTCATTTCTGTCTTCATACAATGAAAATTGACATAAACACTGAAGTGTAAAGAATGTTTACTGGTTATTGAATATTTGCCTTTAATGCATTGCATGTCGTTTGAAAGGAAGGATAGAGGTGGCTTAATGAAGCCTTGTCGGGATGTGTCCTTATGTAAAATTGGCGAAAAGAGTTTTCACAGCTTCCAAGCAAAAGGTATTCTTCTCAAAAAAAAAAGATTCTATCAGGTCCCTATTGTCTGATGCAATGCTGCAATTAGATAGCCATATATTTTCATGCTTGGAGGATCATATAAACCACAGTATGCAACCTGAAGGTTGGTGCATTAAGTGAGGGTATATTAAGTGGTTGGTACATTAAGTTGAGCTCACCTAGTACTAAGCCCACAGCATGTAGAAATTCACACATCAGGGAAGAGGTGCCAGTTCCTTTCCCCGTGGTGTCCCACGAAGATGTGGCACCCAAAAAATCACTGTTTGGGTTTAGCTGGAGATGTCTGGAGTTGTCACTGGGTCACAAACCCAGGTCCCTCGGTCAGTAGCCAAGCACTCTACCCACTGGGCTACCACGATCTCAAGGATCATATACTGAGCCAAAATCCTATTGACAATCATAGAATCTTATTAATAAAAAGTGTGCTTTAGGAGTATTTTAATATTAGATTTTACCAAGTTGCAAAACGTATCACCAAAAGCTTGACAGCAAATGTCAGACAAGTCAACAATAAAGTGATGATCAGTCAGTGAATATTAATTTGAATAATTAAATGAGACACAAACTTTGATAAAGCATCATGAAGCAGTTCCAGAAGTCACGCCGGAAACTATTTCTTAATTTGAATAAGTTTGAATTTATTAATTATATTTTATTTTTCTAATCTTCTCTATTTAATGTCTTATTTTATTTTGTTATAGCATTGGGACTTTATTAATATCGTAAGTAACTATATAATAATTTGTGGGGAGGAATACAATAATATTGTAACTATATACTAATTTGTGGGAAGGGATACAGACTGATTGGTAGGCAGACGTAAAATCGACAATGTTAATCAAATTTTTGAACTGCTGTGCGAAAAGTATCAATGCCATCTGACTATCCTGGTCCCGCTTTCTGTACTTTGGCTAGCATTAGAAGACAACTTTCATAACCATAGAGGTATGATGTTCATAACTCTCGATCTTACGAGGAACAAGCGAGATATTGAATGACCTTGCAAACAGTGAATAAGCAAATTAAAATAACAGCAGAAGTTTTTTTCATGTAATTTTAAAAAAATTTATTTCATGTAGAATAAACAAATCAATACAATTCATTTCACAAGTTCTTAATTTCTCAATCAAATAAAACATTCTACAAGGAGTTGCAACACTATCACTGTTATGGAAACACTACAGGCTGCAGCAAAATGCACAAAGAAAGGAAAGCAGGAAGAAAGAATTTCTACACTATGAAGAGGAGTATCATAGAGTTACTAAAGCATTAAGGACATTCCTTAGACAAAAATCTCAAAGAAAGAAAAGCACAAGTTAAGCACCAGTGCCTTAATCACGTCACAACAAAGATTTGCTACACTATCAAAAGATAAGTGCCATGCAGTTACTGTTACTGAAGCATTAGAGACATTTCTTAGGCAAAAATCTCAAAGAAAGAAAAGCAGAAGTACACTCTTAATCATGTCACAATAAATGTCTGCTACACTACCAAGAGATAAGTGTCATACAGTACTGTTACTGAAGCATTAGACATTTCTTGCACAAAAATCACATACAGTTATATACACAACATAAGAAAGAAAATCTCTCTCTCACACACATGATCATTAGAATCAATAAGCAGGCTATTAGCCTCATTATCTAAGGTGTTGGAAGAGGTAGATACAGTGGTCAAATCTGGAGATAAACGATGTGGAACTGAGGTGTCAGGCGTTGACGTAACAACCCAGGAAGCTAATGATCCTTCAGGGAAAGATGAGGTGACTCCATGAACAGGTGATGAATGAGTATGGGAGGAGGAAGAGGATGACCAAATAGCAGGGTGGGAGAAAGGAGGATGCTTCCGTTCCGGTTTAACTTAAGATTTTTCAGTTTAAGTAAGTTTATTCAATTCCTCCAACACCGGATTACAGCAGAATGTCCTCCACAACTGTGCTCTGAAAAGGTGAAAACCAATTAAATACTAATAATAACAATTTTTCGGCAAGAAATACAGAATTTATATTGAAACAAACACATAGAAGCAATAATAAAAAAACACATTACGGAAATGAAATAAAAGTTAACATTGATGAAAACCTGAGTGCATAAAATTTATGTATGCCCGTGTATCATCATGGTTGGATTGAAAGGTCATACCTTTCAGCATTATTTAAATACTGGTAAATATTGTGGAGAACTACGATATTCTTACATTTCAACCATGGATATGCATAACTTTCACGAAGTGAAGCATAACGTCATAAACTTTTTATATACTGAGACATTAACACAAATGTAAAATTTAATCCTTTTAAAATTATTTGTAATTACAAATTTGAGTACCAAACTTTCATTTAAATATTACGTGTCTTTTAGGAAATATCCAAATCATTTTCTAGTTTCCTCGGAACAAAAATACCAGCACGTATTAATATTCTAACACTTTCTTTGACATTATTGATAATCTAATATTTACGTCTAATCTAAAAAATTGCTGTCAACATTATAAATAAATTATTCAACATACCTTTCCGAGGTCCTGGGAAATTGAACCATCTTCGTGCTTTAAATACTTCCACAGCAGTTATTTACTGAGCAGTGCCTGCGTCCCATGCTTGAAAATGACTTTCTGAAAATAAAGAATTGCTGTCGCACAACGTTAAACACGCCAATGGACGTTGAAAACGTGATCCATTCAAATCCTGGAAAAGCTATTCCCTCGACCCCCTTTTCGATAGCTAAATGTCCAAGTTTCGACATTACTGAATATACACGATGCTGATTCCCAAACGACCAGGGTCCCCCATTGAAGATGCCAAGTCATACGTGCCAGTTAAATTTGACCGAGATTAATGGAGATAATAGACTAAAGAATGTAGAAATCATCGAGGTATTAATATTTTCATAAGATGTGGTGCAAATGATTCATGCATGGCCACTATCCTAGGCTAAATTTTTCCATCTAAATTGTCTTATCACGCGACCGCAGGCTTTTCTTAGCAACGTTAGCAACCGTCTGGCAGAAACCAAGCGCCACTTATGGCGCCTCTTTTAAAAAGCGCCATTGTATTTTACTATGTCGTTGTGAAATTACACTTTTATAGTTATCATTTATAATGCAAAAAATTCGAAAAATATTGAATATCAAACGCACAATATAGTTTTTCTTTCAGAAGAGATAGAGTTTGAAAAATATTCAGTGAAATACCTAATTGACCAATAAATTTTATATAAAGTGAAAATAAATTGGAATGGCATAATCGAGAAACTGATAAAAATTACGAGCGATATAAAATTATACGACCCGTAAATTCCTTTACATGCATTAGATGAGAATGAATAATGAGCATTGATAGGCAGAGGAGAGAGCCAATGATGACCATTGTTGTAAATAATTTTTCAATGAATATGGAAAGATTACTATAGCAGAAGCATGAAAGAGTTTTGAAGTGGAATAATAAGTAGTAAAATATCAATTGGGCCAAAATTGCATATTAACAAATTTGTTAAGCAAGCTAAAAATTTAAACAAGCAGTATTACATATATGTGACTCAAAAAAGTCAATTGTTATTAACGAATAGCAAGTCTAAGTGAAACATTAAAGGAAAAGAGTATATGCAAATCAACCCTTCAGCTGTGGGAGCTTAGTCCTTTGGTAACAGTTGTGTGCAGAAGAAAATTAGGAGGGATTCTTCCCTTCAAGTTCAGGCAAAGGTATACCAGGTAGCAGGCCATTGTAATCTGGGATGGCCCGTATAATCCACCACATCCCTTTTTTTCTCTCAGTGGGACAGTGGAGATTCAAATAACCAGAGTTATTATTATTTCATTCAGAAATATATTTAATTATGCTCTCCCTATTTTCTTTCCATGATGATTTCTGATTATTTGGATATCAAACAGTATGCAAATACCTTGATTTAAAACCTTAACATTTAACAGCAGTAATATTTTCTGGCGTGATACGGTGGAAGTTATCCATCACAGAAATAAAAATCACTGGGTGAAATCCACAAATAATTTTTAACGCGACGACCTAGGTTTCGACATGTTGTGTCATCCTCAGGTGAAGGTACAAAGTTAGTCGCACTTATATATACAAGATCAATTAGGAGGGAAGGGGGGAGAGGGTTGGGGAAGGGGCGTTGGGTGTGTAGTTGAGAGGAATTGGTGGGTG
>WURS02456341.1:0-31261 GCA_011762765.2 Rhinocypha anisoptera | reverse complement strand
TCCGGCTCACCCGCGACACCCGGTCGTGCTCTCTGCACGCGGCTGCACACACACAGCAGAGTGCACGGCCATTGAGGTGACAGATTGTTGCTAGAGACGCGAAGTGCTGGTCTCTAGCAACAATCTGTCATCCCGGTGTCTGTCTGTATGTCTCCCGCTCGAAGAACGCGTCTGCCCATGATCTCTAATCGATCCACCCATTAGGCGACAATTAGAAGGCCATCGCTAATGCAAACCAATCGCCGCCCCCCCCAGAAGAAGGTTGCCATTATCAATTTTCGCGATATCTGGGCCAAACTTGACTTTTATTGCTACTAATGGCGGAGGAATTACGAATAGGCGTAAAAACGAAAGGGGTGATAAATGCTCCACTTTTCACTCCCCCCCCCCCTCCCCCGATTCGGGGAATAGGATGCGAGCATTAGCATGAGAGTAAAAACCCATCAATCATTGTCCTATTAGTACATTTGTGCAGTATTATCTGCGGCAGTCATTAGAATTCCATTTGCATTCACTCGTCATTTATCAGTGCCTGGCCATCGTTTAATGTGTAGCTCTAATGTATATATTATGTTGAAAAGACTGAAAATACTATTTTTCTACTGGTCAACTATCTAAAATTACGTTAAAGGGATCCCAAGCGGAGCCAAAGTTCATCCAACTATGAAAAAAAATGTTTATTCCTTTTTGGGAAAAACACGATTAAATTTTCTCTCTTGACGAGCACAGTGCACGCAATAAAGTTATTACAATTTTATTGCTCCCAAATTTTCATTTATTCGGACTAAAAGCGATCCTTTTTAATTTAAAAACAAAAGGTAATAATCCAAAAACCTCAACTAAAATGTATTTTTCATGAATACTAACAATTTTTCTGTGGAAACGTTATACTGTTGTTGTTCATTGCATGAAATTTCAATGTGTGATATTTTATTTGAAATTTAATAACGCTCATACATTTAACGAAAAATTTATTATTCCCCCAATGGATAACAGGTTGTTTACACTATTACTTGTACCTAAAGTAAAAAACTTGTAAAATAATACTATCAACACATTTTTGGTTGGATGCTTCAACTATTTAATTACATGAAGTTCAATGTTTTAGACTACATATGTGATAAAAATACTACATTGAACTCTAAAGAATAATATAACTCTGTACTGATTCTTTGTACACAGAAAATTCCTAATTATTACCCCTCAGGTCGTTTTTTTCAATTCGGAAATATTTACTCTGATCTAATGTTACTAACCAATAGTTTTAAGAAAGTATCAGGGTTGAGGGTACGGACTTTCACGTACCAATTGTACAGCATAGCCTATTAAGCTTTGGTTATTTCATCTTTTTTTCGCTTTTCCCAAGAATACCAGGGTGATCTGAAAAGTTTCCGACCTCAACGTGAAGATGGCATCACTCGTAAATAGTAGTGGATTTCGTTGTTCATCTATTGACAGTTACTCGTTTTGTGACAGTAGACAGTGTTTTTGTGAAAATGGACAAAATCGAGTATAGAGCCGTTATTAAATATTTGTTTTTGAAAGGCAATACGCTTACACAAATCACAGATAAGTTGAACTCTGTGTATAGGGGCTCTGCTCCATCATTTACCACAGTGAAATTTTGGGCAGCTGAATTTAAACGTGGCCGTAAGAGCTTTGGATACGACGAACGTTTTTGACGTCCAAAAACTGCAACTACCGACCAAAACATCGCCAAAGTTCACCAAATGGTGCTAGACGACTGCCGAATTAAAGTGAGAGAGATAGCAGGGGTTATGAACATGTCAAAATAACGTGTTTGTCACATATTAAATCAACATTTAGGCATGATAAAGCTGTCCGCGCGTTGGGTGCCGCGTTTGCTCACGTTAGACCAAAATCGTGTTCGAATGAACATTTCTAACACTCTGTTGGCGTAGTTTAGGCGCAATAAATCCGAGTTTTGGCGCCGATTAATTACTGTAGATGCAACATGTATACACCATTATACGCCTGAAGCAAAAATAACAGTCCAAACAGTGGACTGCACAGGGGGAACCGGCTCCAAAAAAAGTAAAAACTGTTTTTTTCGGCTGAGAAAGTGATGGCTACTGTTTTTTTGGATAGTCATGGAGTTATTTTAATCGATTATCTTCAAGACGGAAAAACTATTACAGGAGCATACTAAGCATCATTACTTGACAAAATGAAGGCAGAACTTGCGGAAAAACGGCACATTTGCACAATAAAATCCTATTTCACCAAGGCAACTCACCGTCTCACACTTCAGCGGTTGCCATGGAAAAAATCCAAGAATTACGATTTGAACTGCTTGACCATCCGCCTTACTCACCAGATCTAGCCCCAAGCGACTTCTTTTTGTTCCCTCATCTAAAAATTGAGGACAGAGATTTTCGTCAAATGAAGAGGCAATCACCTTCATGAACAATTATTTTGCAGAGAAAAACGCTGAGTACTTTTTGGGTGGGTTACAGAGATGGGAGCATCGCTGAGAGAAGTGTGTAGAGTTACACGGAGAATATGTTGAATAATAAAAAAAAAATTCAGAAAAAATGTCTTGTATCTTTGTTGAGTCAGAAACTTTTCAGACCACCCTCGTATATACCCCAACTGTACTGGTACTATTCATGTCGAGCATGTCGCCACCCTATTTCCCACCAGATTAATGTCCCGATTTTCACCATACATTATACTGGACAATAAATTGGGCATTGTCACACGGCTTATGAATTACTATGTGAAAGCAATTTTTTTTTTTCAATTCATGAAACTAACTGAAGTTCTTAAATAACTTAATTCAGAACAGACAAAAGAATAGGTCTATAGAGTGTACTAACTTGAAGATGAAAGTAATAAGGGACCTAAATCAAAGAAGAGCAATCCTAGAGCCAAAGAAAGACTTAGATGATGAATGGAAAATCTTAAAGGAAACTAACCAAAGCTAGTATTAAGCAGAAAATAGAGGGAATATATGGGCAGAAGAAGTAAAAATTACTATTAGAGAAACAAGGAGTTTCAAACTTGTCCAAACTTTGGTATATTAATACTAATAAACAATTGAATATGTTCCATGGGAAAATTATGTAAATCAGAAAGTGTTTAACCCTTAATGCTAGTGAGCCGACCTATATAGGCCCTGGGGGTATGAGCAATAAGTGCCATGCACTGATCTATTGGCTTGATTTTTATTTTTTATTTTTATGAAATTGTTTTGAATTTTTTTTTATTCAATTTTTTATGAAATTGTTTATGAGATAAAAATATAAATAAAATATTTTCCTGTCCCTGTAAGTTTCGAGTATGCATAAAAAAGATGACATTAACAAATTTACATTAATATATACTATATATACATATTTAAATGTGTAAATAAACAAATCCCACGAAAAAGTCCTGGCATATTTTGCATAAACCAGGTGATATAGGGGTTGGCACTAAAAGGTTTAAATTCATATCCCCACCTGAGGAATTTACCCTACTGACATCATTTGAAGATGAAAATAGCTCACAGGAAAGAAACACTTGGAAATATATTGTTTTAATGATATCGATAAAGGATAGAAGAAATAACTAAAAATCATGTGAATAAGACTGGATGGAAATAAATGTCATTGGAAGTCGAAAAACAATAGATGCACAGGAAAGAGGTGTGTGGGAAGACTCAGGAAGAGATAAACATAATTGCCTCAAACATGGAGTGAAGAAGATGAAAATCTATAATGAAATGTAACACCTTTATGTAATAAAAAATATATATCATTACTTCTAATCCAGGACATTACTTGGAGTTAAAGAAATTACCTCAACCGATACATAATAATGACTGAACAGAAAACTTTCATGCACAGACTAAATAAAAATAATGTCATTGTAATCTCCCTCACGCTGAGGATGAAATTCTTCCAAGGCTGGAGCCCACGAAGGAAGGGCCAATCCACTCACCCATCTGCCAAAGAACAAATCATACGGCTTCTCTGGAATGTCGTTTGGCTGCAGGCCATAGTACTCAATCAGGTGGAGGACAACATCAGGATTTGAGAGATTAACTGGCCCCTCTATCGGCAGATAATTGAATTCCTAAGAGAGGAAAAATACAAAATTATGAGGATATAACTAGTTTGCTCAGTGACACTGTAGAAACCTTTTTTAACTCCACTGATAGAAGTCAATGCTTTATGCTTAAATGGTGAAGAAGGAGAGATGACAAAATACTAAGTAGATTTATCCCATCATCTCCTTATTCTTTGCACGTTCAATGTGAAAATTTTACCCTCTCTCCTTTCTGACCAATGCAAAACAGTGACCAAATACAGACTACTATAGTAAGGAAACTGAATGGGAGCACTAAGGAACCAATGAAATATTCAAGCATGTAAATAATTTACATAGACACAAAGTGAAGCCCAAAGTAAGAGTGCCCAGATCAAGTAAGTTCTTCGGACTGGAGGGATTTCTACTCAAGGAAAATATGACTGACAAGCATTCATAGGAACTCAGGTGATTTAAATTTACCTCTATTTTCTCCACTTTCTCTTTCTGGGTTATAGTCTTGCAGAATGTCTCAACTTTCACAGAAAATGAAGTATTTGGACCAAAGTATGGAGACGTTCGTTCCAATGGGAATGCTTTCATTTCCTTGTGCAGCCCTGTCAGAAAAGTAAAAAGAAGTTTTATTTCATCAAGGCCATCAATGGTGATTTAGTTTGGCTCATTCTTGCATGAAAACGAGTGGCATGAGCCACTGTCCTATGCAGGATTTTGAAAACCAATACAATTCCCTGGAGATTGGTAGGAAATTATTTTCTTTCCTTGTAATATTTTTGAGTGTTGTTTGGTGATGAAAGTTGCTGGGAAGAGAGAAACCATCTCAGGAAAGAAAAATTTCAATTCAACTTCTGGCCACCCCTTCCCCAATGTTCTCTTGGATGAGATCACCCGGTATGAGAGAATTTGCGTGGGAGTTTCCTGTCCAAATACAAAGAGAAATGATGTAATACTTACACATCTTAGCCTCTGAATGATATATTTCAATTACAACAGCCGAGCTCAAGAAACAACAGTATATTCCCGGACCCCTTAGACAGGATGTTTTCCAGTACTGCCTAAATTTTTCAACTATTTCTTGCAACTGTCAGCTGCTCCCTTGTCAACAGCTGGACTGTAGAATATGAATAAGCCTGGGTTTATCCCAAATTTCATCCAAACACTCATTATCTACTTAAACATCTCCAACACTCTAGTGACCTCTTTGGAAGAAATTCAATCAAGACAACAAATCAAGATACAACGTATTTGCAAACTGAATGAATTGACAGACTATATGGGAACAATCTTCTTGGGTATGGAAATATTTCTTTATACTACAAAAAAGAGATCAATTAATTTCTCAGAAGGTCAAATTCAAGATGACTAAAGATAATGAAATGTTCATCCCTAAATCATGAGAGGACATTTTTAATACTTACTAATGATTGGCTTTCTAAAAAATATTGCTAAATATTTTCAATGATGGAGGTCTTCCAGGCTAAGCAAATATTGTCTTCATCATCCAGTTAGTCCTCTTCATGAACAATATATTTAATCATCATAGGTTTTGAATCTGAAGATGGTTTATCTATTGCAGCTCTCCGTGATATCCTATCATCTGCCAACCTCTCTTCAAACCTTCATAGTTCCTGATTATAACATTCTCCAAAATTTCATGTCACATACCCCATCTTTAGACAACCCCTTTATTCTCTCCTAAGATCCCTTTCAATACAGCTTCAACTAACTGTGATCACTCAATATTTATCCCATTAGTTTCCCTCTTTGCATAAGAATAGTTTCATAATAAGGTTCTCTTTCAATGGCTCTTCAAAGTAATTCTTCATTGTTTCTTCACAGAAATGAGTATATACAGTGAGAGCTCCGTTTATGGAAACCTCTCACACACACATAGGGTATCTGTATTGCATTTGACAACATCCACATTGAAATCAATGGCATAGATGAATAAAATTATTGTTATAAATGATATGTGATAAGATTAGTAATATCTTTAACAATAGAAAAATGACACCACTAGCAATGGCAAGAATGATATTGATATTCAAACATATTGCCTCTTTGTGATACAATGTAAAAAAAGGTCTTAGTGATTAGAAAGTAAACAAGCATACCATCTCTGGTCTTGGCCCTTGCCCACAGCTCTATGGCACATCTGAGGCTGACCGAGCGGCTCGCAAGCTGTTTCACTGCTTCCTCTGATGGAACTTCAGCAATGACAAAAGGCTATACACAATTATAGAAAATATTTTATCAACTACCTTTGCTAAACTAAATAAGCACTTATGCAATATTAGATTTTTACAATAGTTTCAATATCACTAATTAACAACAGCACTGATTGTCAGCATACAAAAGACCAGAAAATAATGGTGTTTGTCAGCATTGACAAAACCATTAGAAAATATATAATAATTTTATTGGTCACAGGAGCATTAAAAACACTATAGACCTTGTCAATATATACGGTGGTATATTCTTGTGTTCAAACAAGTAGGTCAACTGGTTTAAAGCAGAGCCTCATTAAGTGTGTAAAAAGGATTTCCAAATGAGCCATTTGCTCAATTTATTTTTAAACTTTGCTAGAGGTTTGTTTTGTATTTCCACCAGCTATTAATTTTATGCCCATTGTATGATGCCAGTCCATTTTCTTCTTGACTTGCCTACATGAAGGCAGGTCAATGCAATGTCTCTTCCTCATATTGTAATTGTGAATCTCATTCCTCCTATTACAATGAACAATGTTTGGCTTTGTGTAGACTAATACTTCCAGGATGTACAAGTTTATCACAGTCATTGTTTGTTCTCTAATGAAGAGGGGTTTACAATGAATACAATATACATAGGTCCTAACCAGTAAATGTAAGGGCTTCCTATTTATTATGACTAAGGCAGAAATGAAAGACTACCTAAGGATATGATAATTATTACTGTATTGAAGCAACAATGATTGAAGCACCAAACATTGAAGTCCTTGCCTTGCGCATCTAATTAATAATACAATAACAAGTAAAGATCAATAAGGGTTCTCAAGGTTTTCCTGGCAAATAGTTGTGTTGTAGGCTACTCAGGTTTCCATCCAGATAATGGTATTGATGGGCACGGGCGTTTCAATAGCTGTCTGCTATCGACCTCAGGGTATTTTCCTCTGAGTCACCCTGAAGACAATGGCACACTTAGGCGTTGACATTTCGGTGCCCATCACTACCCGAGAAGTCTACAATGCAAAAATCAATAATTTTAAAATAGAAAATGGACTGAGAAGAATACCTTCATGGGTGTGTTTTAGGCATAATTAAATAAAAGAAGAAAGTTTCAGCAATGACCTGAAGCTTTAACCTATAGGAATTGGCAACACAGACTGTGTTACCATTTGGCACACTTGTAATAATAATAATGTTTATTACCGGCAAATGACCAGTTTACAGTATAGTTTAGAAAAAAACATCATTAAGGAAAATTCCATAAAATATTACATAGATATATAAAATATACATACATACAAACAAAATAATACAGTACTCTAATCCTCATACATGTAGGGAGAAAACATATAAATATACATCACAAATGCAATAGAAGCAATAAGTACAGCAAAAACGGTAACGAAAATAACAATTAGATACGGGAAAATAAAAGATAAAGACATTATGGCTATGCGTACGTTTTTACCAGGGTATCCAGGCATTTCCTCTTGTACACACTTAGTGTCACTATGTAAATCAACATTAGCAATTATCTGATTGTATACACTGAGCATTCTAACGATAGGTGACTTGTATGTGAAGTTTCTACCAAAGTGTTTAGCGTGAAATAACTTGGTACTTGTAGCTATTTCCTCTATGGTATGATGGTTAAAATCAATTCCTGAATAACTTTTTCTCTCCGGGGAAATGCGAATCTCAAAATTTGGTCAACATAAAAAAATGGATTTTTTCGTACAAGAATGTAAGGAGGAATATTCGGGGAAATTAACAAAGTCCGATATGAAAAGGTGAGAGAGCCGATTCAATCATTCACTGATAAAGAGTATGAATAGATTTAACTATTTCAGTAACCGATATTTATCCTAATTGCTTTTTCCGAGGATTTCGTTCACCTTAACGCAAGCTAATACCGACATAACTTTGTAAGTTTTCAATATACTTAGTTGCTTACAAGGTTTGATGGGCCTTCCAACCACCTCATGGAAATTTCATACATTGATAATATTGAATCCAATTCCTTAAATAAAAATGCTTTCATCAATAAAAATGTAATAAGCTAATATTCCCTCCAGATAGCATTCGCATAATGTAAATTCCATAAAAATTCATTTTACTTACCGGAATTCGAAAATCAACATGTTCATTAGCAAACCACAATAAATACCTCTTCCAATGGTGCGTCATGATTAGTTCCTCAAGTTAGGATTATATAAAATAAGAAATTACAATACGTTAAGTACTTAACGCCTAAGTTTTCCATTTCCTAAATTTAAGGATAACCACCATGCGACATGATGTAAAACAAATACCGACTACTTACCGCATTTTAAAAGGCCAGCGGGAGCTAAGAAATTTTGATACTATAATATGTAGTACTCATCATGCAGTTTTTGTTAATTCAGTAAACAAATCGATATGGATTTCATAATTTGCAATAAAATGATTTGAGTCCAGTGCTACATACAATATGCTCCCATGACCCTCATTCTTTATACATTTAAAGGAGTCACAGAAAAACCATAATTTCGTCTCTTCCAAAACAATGATACTAAAGTTTCTTCTACTAACCCATCCTTATCACTTGGCAATCTTCGGCTCTTTCAAGAAGGGGCGTAGGTAGCTACACACCTACCTATAGCTTTCATTCTCCTCACTCAAACCATTACAACATCCACTGTGCCCTTTCCAACTGAATACGTGGCTGAGACAATAAAAATATTCAAATACTAGAGAGTATCATTTTTATTGTACTCCACACTTTAAATGCACAGCAGTCTTCTATAATGGCAGCCTCTTGACATTGGTGAAAAATTCCTGTGATAGAACTAACACAAATTATAACACCCAACATCGTTTAAAGCTTGATATTTTTAATAGGAAAAACTTTGAAATTTGTCAATGCCGATCTTACTCCCCATATAATTCTTAAGAAGCTGAGTTCTCATAGTCACTCCTGCACCCTTTTCTTCATGTGTGAACTAAGTTTTCTAAGCCATAATTATTAATAACTATTTTTTGAAAGATTTAACACTATTAGTCTCAAACCTTGTGATTCCTAGTAAAAATAATACTTTTTGTTAAAAAATATTCAGTGCAAAAAATTCATTATAATAGCTTTAATACTGAAAGGACATAATGAGTTTGTAGAGAGTTAAAAGCCTCTTTGGGAAATAGAAACAAAAGAAATTACAAAAATGTGCACTGTGAGGAGGAAATCCATGCTCGATCGAGATATCAGGTACAATATCTGCTCTTACCTATCTCTTATATAGTTACTTTATCCAACTAATTATATGAAAAAGAATTTAAAGTTTATATCAATCAGTCAAATCATTGGATTTTGTTTTCAGTGAAAATTAATAATATCATTTGTATATATTCATCAATCATGTACGTTATTTTTGGGTAACAGAAAAGTTCTTGTTACAGAATATAAATATTGACCCATACTTTTGTAAGGAATTAATTTTTTTACAGTCTTTTTATGTTCAAAGTAATTACAGTATTCTTGAATCCATGTATTATTATATCTGGTATAAATGTAAGCTTCCATCGATTCAATTCAACTGATCTAAAAGTTATTAATGGCAGGAAATATTATCTGTTGGAACATTTAAACAGCATAGAACATACACAATAATTTGTATAAAGGATCATTAAAGACCTTAAATTTAAGAGTTTCAAACATCAATCGATGGATATTATTCATACTCAGAAAAGTTGAGAAAATAACACTGCAATTACCTCATGAAGCAAGTTTCCCTGCAATTTTATTTTCCTTAGTCACCACCAAATAGCTACAGTGTAATGAAACTATGGTTATAACCAAGGAAAAAATTTTTTGAGGAAATACATGGATTTCAAACTATCCCAGATATTATATGGGCATGGAAGTGTTGTGATACTGCTACATATATTGTCCTATTAATATACTATAACTTCTCAGACATGTTGTAATCCTTTAATCAGAATGGCTTTCTCATAACACATTCTTTTAAATCCCATATTATCATAAAGGTAAATTAACATTGTAATTGATGGATTCAGGCTTGGTGAAACCGATACATATCAAAATAAATTCACCAGGAAATTCCACATATGAAATTTATTAGATGACCCGTGCTTCAACTTGTCCAGTAATCTTCAGGTGAAAATACAGAATAAATACATCAGTCAAGTTTTCTGGAAAAGGGTGAGAAGAGTTAATGGGCATGAGCAAGTGTTTTAAGTGAGGGAGGGATTGGGCCAAGAAAGTTTGAAATTAGGGGAAAAAGTTCAGGTAGATGTGGGAAAAGGTCATAGTGATGAAGAGTGTAATGGAGCAAGCTCTTCTCATAGGAGAAAAGGAGGGAATTCCGGAATCAGTATTTGCACATGAAGATGACAAGATTAGTTGAATCCCATGTCATCTATTAATTACTTAGTGAATTTATTTCAATATTTTTAACTCCTTTCTACGGTAAAACAAATTGGAACTTCATTTTAAAGGATCCAGCTAATTTCAGCCATTTCCTGAAAAAATATCATCCAATGTTTTTAACAATCAATACAAGTTGTTACAACTACACAAATTCCTTGAAAGAATTTGTATACTATTTTTTACAAACAAGAAACAAAATTAAACATCCACTGGTAATATACAATAACTTGTGTTAGATGTTCCGACAGTTTATTTCCTATAAGGTATCATAAGCTTTACACACTGAAATATTCTGATTTAATTGTCAGAATGTTTATGAAACGTTGAAGCTTGACTGAAGGAATATATGGCTGTGTTTCAGCTCGTGGCTACAGAGAAAGGCCTAGAGCTCAAGTCCTGTTGACACCTTTGGACACTTCCAACTAAGCCCAGTAATTTTCTATAACAGTCTTCTTTAGAAACATGGTGGCACAGGAAAAGAAATGGAAATCCTGACCGTGATTAATGAGATTTTAGTCCTAGGTGAGCTCTATCCTCACCTACCTAAACAACCCTAAAATTAATTAAGAGATTGGACTGTGGTCAGCTAATTAACACAAATTTTATGGCATTTTCACCTTATTACATTACATTCAAAGTTAAAATCTTCTCCGAAGCTGACAATACCACCAACCTCATATCACAGCATACTTGTGATTTCACTTGCTTAACATTTCTATCGTATCACAGATCTACCCATTACAACTCATAATGAAAGTATGTAAGATTATAACAAGCATTTTTGTTTCATAGTATGCTTCGACGACTATGCTCATTTTGCACCACTTTAAGTCATAGAAAGAACCCAGAAAGCATTTTAAATTGTCAACTAGAAACCTTTCTACACTGATTAGCTTATTCCTTCACTTTTTTTGTGGAATAAATGTTCTCATCTAATTCTAATATTTGAGTATATAACAATTTGTACATATATTATCAGTTTTTCAGCATCAAACTTTTTAAGATTCGGATATAAATTGATAAAACATTGGTATGTTAAAAAATAAACCTTAGTATTTTCAGGCACTAAGATATATTGTCCTACAATAAAAATTTATTTGACCAAGTTCTGAAGTTGTATTGTAACATGTGCATAAGAATTGTACTGAAACATGATTCACCACAAGGAAATTATTACTTAAGAAAATCACAGCATATGAAGTCTTAGTTAACAACCTCAAACAAGAACATTGATCATCAGTTGTCTTCTGTAAAATAACTATAATTAGCCTTTATAGTATCCAACATACCTACATACAATTTTTTCTCAGGCGTATAGACTATCAGAGTGAATAGATATACTCCGAGATGCCAGGTGAACCACTTCTTTTTGCTTGAAAACAGCATTTCATTGCAGAGATGACATTAATAGGAGTTTTCAAATTTGCCAATATTTTCAATGCCTTACATATTTCATTTTTCAAAACACTTTCTCATATAGTTTTTAGGTGACACCATATAGCATCTAAATAATTTAAAAAAAAAACATTGCCTTGATAATTATAATTCATAAATAAAATGGAAAGTAATTAATATTGCAAAGGTGCTATTCTTATTTTTTAACAATGGAAATTATTGTATTATATATTAACTTTACAATTAGAAGTGAAAAAGGACATTTATGTAATAAAACTCAAATGGAATAAATAAGTTTCTCCAATAAAAGGTTTACAACAAGGCAGTGATTCCAACAATAATTTACAGTCTACTGTATTTGAGTGAATTTGGATGAATGTCAAGTAAATGTCACTAAATTATTTTCATAAAAAGATAAAAAACCATCCTTCAAGTCCAGCAACTAATACCGAATGGAATGTTCTGAATATTCTAACATTAAACACTGGATTCCAATGAAACCATGGGAATGTATAATTTTAATATTTATTTGCCCAAAGGCTGGATTTAAAACATCAGTTTTTAAAAATTCCTTTATTGAAGAGTCCTCCTTTGGCACCCGAAACTCCTAGTCAGCTTCTGGGCACTCCAACGTCTCTCAACCTTACCTGGTCACTCAAACAAAGTGTGAGCACTTGAGGCTCATGTGGGTCACCATAGTTTTCACAATTCCTAACAAGGGAGCATATCTTCCTGCTTTCTTGTCAATTGTGCAAGCATTATTGCCTTACCTCTAGCTTATTGCTTGTTTTAATTTATATATACGCAAGTATTACATCCTCCTCCTCTACATGGTGGCCCAATAAGAGTACAGCCTTTAGAATGTCCAAATTATTATCAATATGGTATGTCATATAATCAAAACCTATATAGCAATAAGACTCAAACTGAGATTCATACAATGCATTTTACCAAAAAACTTTCTTCAGCTATCAACAATCATTATTATAAAGAAAACATCCAGAAGCCTTATTTGGAGGATGCCAACCATCACAGACAATGGCAAAACTAATGTGCAGGTTAGTGTTTACGGATGACTGATTGACTGATGAAGTTACCTCAAATTTATTAAACTACAAAGATTAATTTTAAAAATACTCAAATTTCCTGTGCTGAGTTGGGGAATCCGTGGTTGAATTTGAGACCTCAGCCATTTTGACTAGGTTTAAGCACAGATGCAACAACGAAGATTGTTCTGCATCCATTAGAAATGGCAGGAAGCAGTAAAGATATGGTGTGGAGAGGAGAGGCTGGAACGAGGAAGGATTAAGACAGGGATGCTCTCCATCTACAGTTTCTTCAATGGTTAATTGAAAAAGCAATAAAGTACATCAAAAGAGAAGATTAAGAGAGTGTAAGGATACAAAGAAGCTAGGTTTGCAGATGGCATTGTAACACTGACATAGAGGGAGAATCTAAAAAGGACATTAATTAGCCTCTATGGTGATTTGAATGAGGAACTACAAATTAAAGACAAACAAAAGTAAACCAAGCTGTTACTTGCATGTAGCTGGATAAAGAAAACAAGTGAAATATCTAACTAGGACATTTTAGGCAGGTTGAAGAATTTTGTTACTCGTGCAGGAAGATTGAATATAATAAATTTTAAAAGATGTTAAGTGGTCCAAGCAAAGCTGCTGAAAATAATAATATCCTGGAGAAAGGTAGAGATTCGTTAGTACATATATGATGAGCATACTTATATATGAAACTAAGATAACGACTATAAGACCTTCAGAGAAAAGGTGATTGGAATAAATAGTAATTTGGTGATTCAGTAACACTAAATGGATAAACACTTAAGTAGTTTGAAGTCAATTAAAAAAGAGACAAGTACTACACCTACAAAAGGAAGATAGAAACTAACTGTACACATAATACGACAATTAAACTCAATCAACTGGTCGATTATGCTGCGCATTTGTTTCTTGGTATTTCTACATGCCGGATTGACGAGCCTTATAACATGTACATACATCCAGTGTGTACTCATGTTCCTTGGGCTAATAAAATTATTATTCGAAGGGGGGTTAAGTTAGACGCAGCTCGGAATATCTAAACTTAGGCTCATCCAAAACCTACCGTACAAGGTAGGTTTTGAGCCAATCATTTCTACAGGCAAGTCCAACTAAGATGCTTCACCTCACCCAAACAATATCCTTGCACAATATAGCAAAACATCTGGCATTAATCTAAAATGATGTACAATGATGAAAAGTCACACAGGACACTGTATTGAACGTAGGTTTCGACATCATCCAATAACGCTTCAAAGTGAATTATGATGAAAGACAAAAGCTTTCCAATACTTATGAATGATAACGCTAAAAGCAGGGCCAAGCTACGTTTTCCGTCCACGACAAACGAATTATTGGCTCAACAAACAAACAATTCACATTTCCCTTGCGAAAGAAAGGGACTGTAGGAATTCAATTTACTATTAGCAGAGAATACAATTCTTTGATGAATAGATTACGAAATCCCCTAGGGAACCACAAATCAGCTACACGAACAGGCATGGGAGAACTTGGAAAACAAATACTCAAAACTTCTCACAAAATTTACTCTGGAGTTACCAAACGTCTCACAGAATGATTAATGATATTAATTGGACTGATGTTTGAAACATAAATTACAGTGGATTTAAGTAGTTCCATAAATGTTGCAGACAAAAGCCATAGCAAATGGGAATTGTATCACACCTTTCAAGAGTTGTTCGTACCCTACTTCTCATGTAATAAAATCGATTTCACGCCATAGTGGCAAGTACTTTACATACACACATGAAATGATTTCCCAGGGAGGATATGAGCAAATAATTTTTTAAATATAAATACAAATCTTACATCGTTACCTGGTAATAATGGAACTTCAAATGAATAGAATTTTCCGCCTTAGACCATTTATTTATAACAATGTTTCAAGAAGTACATGGTGACATTTTATGAAGTTGTGATATTCGAGGACCGTAGTAGACGTTATGCATGTTATAATTCTCCTGGTTCTCGGCGAAGACCTACTAGGAAATAAGCAAACCGAACATATAGTCAACTGCAAACATTCATTGATACACGCATTTACATGCTAGACCTTGAATATTCTCTAGACATTAAAACCATTTAAAATGTTTACAATGCGTTGGCTCCGTTAGTCACCGGTGATAATTTGCGCAAATGAAATCCGATATACTATTCAAACTTAGAATACAATTTTTTAAATGACCTGTCTCACGATACTTACAATTGTAAACATTAAATTATCGCAATCTTCTTGCTTCTCGCTCAGATTCAAGGAGAGTCAATATGTCACCTTCCCGAACAGGTCCCTTCACATTTCGGATAATTTGTCTATTCTGGTCGCCGATAAACTCGACTTTAACTTGCGTACATTGTCCTTGGGATCCAGTACGACCCAAAACTTTCATGACTCTGGCAAGTACCGCTGGTTTATCCATTATTTTGTGATTTCACCACGTGTTCCACGTTTACGCTCACAATGGCTGATTAAGGCGACAAAGGAAGTTGAAGGCAGTCGCGCACGCGAGAAGCAATCGACAATCGATAGCTGGGCTGTTTCCGAATAGTCGTTCAATAGCGTTGCATATATCGACCCGTAAGTTACACGAATGGAACATAATGTGAAGCATGTGAAGGCTCCCATAATATCCCATAGTGTAGGATTTGAGATTCACCTGGCATGTGAGATACATGGTTCTGTTCACATCGTGGTATAAAAAAACCACGGGATATAATAGGAAGGTTCACTTATACGTTCCCGCGAATACCTCTAGAAAGCAGCAGTGGTACGGAAACAGTGCTGCCTCAGGCGAGTCACAGGCAACACGTACATGTAACGTGTAACATTCTTATATCATTACAAAACGTTCTTGTAAATCATAGTAAATAATTTCATCCATTTTATGTAATCTCATTCCTACGTTTCCCTCGATATCCCTTTTCCCATTTTTAGGCTGAAATAGGAGGTTGTAACTGTAATTTGAAAAAAATAATGCAATAAGATTAGAATGCGAATAAATGGTTATGGGAGTGATCCTTCCTATTATGTTCCGTGTATGAAGTACCTAACAGCTCCAGTTCAAATCATAGAATTATATTAATAGCTATATATAACTCTGGTTCTAATCCTTTCTGTGAGGAAGAGATTTTAATAAAAGGGCACAAGAGTATAAATAAACGATAATTCTAAGTATATCGAAGTTTTTTTTGTTGACAAAGCTTTTTTCATAATCTTCTTACAGAGAAAAAGGAATAATGTACTCCGTATTTTTCCACTAAGATTTTTAATCTGGTAAGACTAGTTTCAACGCTACGGCGTAATCTTCAGGCACAGATAGTCTTGTCCACAGACTAAACTATAGCACAGTCTATACTACTATAGTCTGTACTTCAGGTATGGGTACCTGAAGATGACGACGTAGCCACAGTCTAAACTACTTTTTTAAAGTTTGGACTGTGCCGTAGCGTTGAATCTAGTCGTACCAGAATAAAAATCTTAGTGGAAAAATTTTAACCAGGAATTAAAACATCGACGTCCAAAACACGCTACCATTTTCGAAATGTAAGGCCAATCCTTAAAACCAACCGACCTTCTGTACACCTAAGCAACCCAACAACCCCCCCCAACTACCATACACCTTCCTCTTGTCAAGAGGAATTCCAAAACCCCTTCCCATACACCTTTAAAACCATCCTCAACCCGATAACGACCTCTGAGTCGGGCGCGGGATCTGGCACAACGGGGGAACCCGTTGAAAGAATTCAGGCGTTGACGGAGTACGTTATTCCTTTTTCTCAGAAATGGATTTCCACATAGTTATGCCTGAAAATATAGAATATAATGTTCTTACAGTTTTTTTTTAATGAATGATCTTGCAAATCCTTATCGACGACAATATTGGCATAAATTTAAAATGCGTTCGAAAATTTTACTCAATAACATCCACCGTAATTATGTATTGGAAAATAAATTGTATTATTTCACCTGTCATTTTAGTATTAGACACAATGAATATATTCTTCTTTCTTATGTTGGAACACATGTTAGTCTAATATGTTCCAAGAATCTTACATTCTTAGTTCGTTTACAAAAATATATAAAGCTTACTTTGAAATATATTTCAGATCCCCAATCGCAATTTATTCTGTATATTGCAGTCTTAGGATAATGGCTTACTACATACTCCGTGCTTAGGATATTCCCATCTCGCGTTATTAGAAACGTTGGAAATTCGTTGTATTAGGCGCAACTTTGTGAAAGTTGCTCAGCATATTGAAATGAGAGATCTGACGGCGACATGTATTGTCGAAACATAGGTCGTAAGAAATACATATATTTCTGTGTGAATTACAAAGTTATTTTCTCATTTCAATACAAAACCACAGTCACAAAAACCATAATACCATGATAAAACTTTGGATAAAAAAGAAGGGCTGAAAGCGGCGATAGCAGAAAAATGCGAGTTAATACTTGTTCTCAGGTAGTTTAAGAAGTATTATTCGAAATAAAATTTTTATTACAGTTTCTTCATTGAAAAAATAGTTTTTAGAAGAGTATTTAATGAAATAAAAGGAGTGCCTTTATTAGGGTCCGAACGAAATATGTATATCGATCTATGAAAAGCAAAAGACCAGACTACTTGAACCGCGCATTTAGCAAATTTCCCCGTGAGTATCGCAATTCTTATGCTATAAATTATTAATATTTTACCCATAAATATTTTTAGTTGCTAGGCTAATCCTCGAATTCTGATTTTTTGTTCCCAGTTCAATGGCCGTACAAATTCCGATTTTAACTTATGTCAGGAGTACCTAATATTCTTAATGATTTATAGTGAATATAAAATCAAATGTTACTGCACGCAACGCAAATCCGACCCAGGTTTAATTATATAACGGATGGCTGACGGATCAACCACTGGCCCATGTAGATGTAATAACGTAAGTCACACAAAGAAACGTGCTTGTTACTGTTTCAGTTATGTATAAATATTCCTGAAAGATTACTGGGAAATTCTACTTTGAATATTAGTATTTGATCTGCATCTTCGAAATATAAATAATTTCAAATGCCAAAAGACCCAGAAACCTCATCAATCAAACGATTTAAACCCAGAACATACGATAACTAAAATTCCTCTTACTGAGATAATCAGATATAATAATTTTCCGCTTCCGGTTAGTGTTGTGGGAAGTTCATTAAAATTTTTACTTTTGATATTAAAATCTTTTAAGATTCTTTCTAATACGTAGAACCTTATAGTGTGGACTTGTTAAAATTATAGTCATTAATCTCTAATGTTTACAAAGTCTCACTGTGTTAAAATTGATCTTCATTTACCACAAACTTAAATTTACCTGTCAATTATGTATCTAAATATGAGATTAATTTGCATTCCAGTCGTGTTGAACCTTAAGCTCATAGTTAGGATTGTTATCCTTTAATTGGACTACGGAATAAATTTTCATTGGTTCGACCACATTTTATAACGCGCCAATTTTTTATATTGCATCGATATTAGAAATGGACTAAATGAATATATTTTTGTACTGATAGTATTTACATTTTTAGTTGATTTTCTTAAAAGGAAATAGCTAATTTCTCATGAAGACTCAGCCAATTCTTTTGATGGCCACAGTTTCTAAATACATTTCGACCGTTGAAGCAGCAAGGTGACACGTCGCATTTCGTTCGTTTGTTGCGTCTTGACGATTTCCCGCGTTTCCCGCCAATTTGTAAGTATCTCATTGCTCATTGGGAGTTCCGGCAAAATAAGCGTTTTGCCGGGCGTTTGATGTTTTCCGTGGTTTTCCGTATAGTCTGCGATAGTCTGATTCAGTCTGATTGCAGCAGTCGGAGGTTTCAGTTCGTAGTTGACTCATTCTTATCAAAATGCCTTTGGAGTACGCAAACGAAAAGGAAAACGTTTTGAATCAACTCTCAAACATAACTGTTAACGAAAAGGTTAGTGTTCGTTTCCTTTAAGTTAACAAATTCATATAATTTCTGATTTTAGTTGTCCTGGATTGGTGTATTGACCAAGGCTTCATTTAAGTTAGATATTGACCGCTTCATGTTTAAATAAGGATTTTCTTTCAGGGCCATGGCTCGGGAACTACAGGCGTTAAGGTTTTAAGTGATAAATTGAACGTGAAATCCACTGAACAGCCAAGAAAGGTAATATAGTTTGCCGCCATTTCCGGTATTTTTTTCCCGCCATTTGTTACATACCAGTTTCTTTTCTAGATTCCTCTCGGCGAGAAGCAAACTAATCGCAAATTAGCTGCTGATGATATCCAAAATGAACCTTTGCTTAAAGAGAACCCCAGGCGATTTGTCATTTTCCCGATTCAGTACCACGATATTTGGAAAATGTACAAGAAAGCGGAAGCGTCATTCTGGACTGTGGAAGAAGTAGATCTCTCAAAGGTATTGAGCTATCAAATTTGTCCCTAAATTTTGAAATGAAACTTATTACAACCTATTATCATTTGTTCTTGTTGCAGGATATTTCAGACTGGGTATCTTTGAAAGAGGAAGAGAGGCACTTTTTATCTCATGTACTTGCATTCTTTGCCGCGTCAGACGGCATTGTAAATGAGAATCTCGTAGAAAGATTTAGTCAAGAGGTTCAAGTTCCAGAAGCACGGTGCTTTTATGGCTTCCAAATTGCCATGGAAAATGTGCATTCAGAAATGTATTCGCTGCTTATCGATACTTACATCAAAGACCCTGCAGAAAGGTAACGTTAGCATTGCCTTCGCGGTTTTGTGACACTTCTTACTTAGGATATTTACTATGTTAATAACTTTGGCATAATAGATGAGGCAATATTAATAATCACTGAACTGCCTATTTAATCTTATTCATTGTGATTTGTGTATTTGTAGAGACTTCCTGTTTAATGCTGTGGAGACGTTACCCTGCGTCCGCAAGAAAGCCCAGTGGGCACTACAGTGGATTGCAAGTGAAGAGGCTACATTTGGGGAACGTATCGTTGCATTTGCAGCAGTTGAGGGTATATTCTTCTCCGGGTCATTTGCGTCGATATTTTGGCTCAAAAAAAGGGGGCTCATGCCAGGACTCACTTTCTCCAATGAGCTTATCTCTCGGGATGAGGTAAGATGATTTCAAAAATGTTGAAATCACTTTTACTGTTTTTAAATCCAATATAACATTCTCAGTTAATGAATTTAATTTTTTTAAAGTTTTAATTTTGCGTTTCTAAAATTTATTTTCGTTTCAGGGTCTGCATTGCGATTTTGCCTGTTTAATGTTTAAACACCTTGTAAATCGCCCGACGAATGGAAAGATAATAAATATTATTAGGGAGGCTGTGGCTATTGAGCAAGAATTCCTGACTGATGCTTTACCTGTGGATATGATTGGCATGAACTGTAATCTCATGTGCAGATACATTGAATTTGTTGCTGACCGCTTACTGGTGGAACTTGGTTGTGAAAAGGTAGAAAAAAATTAAGACCCATAAAAAGGTTATTCTTACAGATTTTAACCCGCCCTTCTTTCCACAAATTACTAATGTTTGATTAATCTTTTGTTATAGATTTACAGATCGGAGAATCCTTTTGACTTTATGGAGCACATATCTTTGGAGGGAAAGACTAATTTCTTTGAAAAGAAAGTTGGAGAATACCAGAAGTATGGTGTAATGGCTGCAAAAGAGGACTCTGTTTTCACTCTGGATGCTGACTTTTAGCCTCACAACCAAAAGTTAAATTTTGACTAGAAATTTTTATCTTTGGAAGGAAAATTTGTCTATGTAAAGAAAGTTGGAGAATACCTGAAGTATGTTGTAATAGTTGCTTGAGAGGGCTTTTTAACTCTGGATGCACACTTATTCTGAAAACAAAAGTTTTTAATGTTGCCTTGTAAAATCATTTTACATCTTACCATATTGAAATCAAGATGTTATTTGGAAAAATTCTGGATTTAATATGTATTATGCACATTTTTTATACATTGAAAGTCTTATTTATATTGTACTTTATAATTTATTTAACTTCACCTCAACTGGGACTACTATATACAACTAATAAAATGTCAATCATTTAACTTAATTTTGGGTCTTGAGTGTAAAGCTTAGCTACTTAAAATCAGCATTGCCTAAAGATTTTAGTGTACATAGAAGGAAGTTTTCTGCCTGCCTTAGACTAAAATGAAGTATCATAAAAAAATATAAATTCTAACTTTAAAAAATAAAACTATAAACAACATTAAAGCTTCAAATCTAAGAAATTTGGTATATCAAGTCTACCATCAGTGTTCCGTCTTTGCAAGAGGTGCTTTAGATAACTTTCTACTCTTGCTATTCCCAATGTCGTCTTTGCACGGAGTCACTTTAAATCTCTTTGATGGCTGACTGCCACTGGCTTCCGAAATGTGGTGTAGGCTCGATGTGCTCTCCTTGATGGTGTCCAGTTGGGGTTCCAATGTGTGCATTCGTGTTGGGGACCTCATGGGATGACTGCTGGATCCGTGCCAACTGGTTGATGAAATCTTGCGATAGGGTGCCCTTGCACCAGGCCTCACCACCGCACCAATGTAGCCCAGTTTGGAGCCGGCTGTCAGTGTTGAATAGACAATATCTTCAACTTCCTCATCCGAAGGGACAGATATTGAACTACGACGGAATGCCTTTCTGCCAAAGTTTGCTGCATTGGTGCCTGGGGTCCAAGTGTACTGATTGCTGTTCATCCTATCTGTATTGATCCTGGTGTCAAATATTCCATTCTGTGTAAATAGAAAAATTAAATAGCTATAGAGAAATGTGCAATAATTAATTTGCTTTGTACTTATTAATCTTAGCCTGTTGTGTAATGACTTCCCCTTTTGGAAGCAATCGGTTCATTACTAATGAAGATGAAAACACTTGGTTTTTCCACATGAAAATTTTTTATATACGACCTAGGTTTCGACTTGCAAAGTCTTCTTCAGGTTGGAAGATGACTTTGCAATTCGAAACCTGGGTCGTAATTATTAATAAAATATTTTCATGTGGATAAACCAAGTGTTTTTATCTTCATTATGAATTGATTCCACAAAGTAACGCATGAAAATACCCCCGTTCATTACTATATATATACCATATATGGCATTGGAAACATTTCAGGCAAAAAAAAAACATTTCCATTTAATGGCTTTTGCATATAAATTTAATTGAATTATGTTCCATTAAAAATACAGTATGGAATGATCAAGTTCTATTGACTTTAAAATCTGATGTGCACCTATTAATTTCATCAGGATTAGACCAGTTAAAAAGATAGGATGTTAACCTATGGCCAGCCAAATGATTGAGAAATTCCTATTGCTGTACTTTTTCTGTGCAACCAGGAGGATGTAACAAATAATTAGATTATAGTCTGATGTTAGATAGATATTAGTCTGCATACTTTCTGTCAGCCACCATGTGACATTTAGATTAGGAGCAATATTTTTTCCTAAAAATAATCCAAATATCGAAAAGAAATAAAAAGGTTGCACTTCTCTTTTTTGTGGAAAAGTGCAACCTTTTTATTTCTTTTCAATATGTGTTCCTTCCACCACATCAAGCCTGAATCATTAATTCTTAATCCAAATATCATTAGCTGAATGTTATAAATAAGGTGGTGAAACAAATTGGACAGGAGAAGTGCAAACATTATTACAAAAAATTGACCTCACAAGGAGGGACCCTCAAAAATTGTGGTTGACAATTAAACAGAACATTGGTTATAACCAGACTGAAGTTCATAATAATATTTCATTTAATAATAGATATATAACAGATAAGATAGAGCTAGTGAATACTTTAAATTTGTTTATTTTACAGAAAGTATGTGATATAATGTGTTTAATACTAAAGTATGATTGTTCTTTAAGTAAACTGTAGATTTCTAAAATTGAATGAAGCTGCCAGATATGAAAAATTTATGTGATTTAATATACTGTATGCCAAGTAAATGAAGTCCAGATGAGATAGATGTAAATATTCTAAAGCTGCATTTTGAGGAGGTAGGATAATAGCCCATTCATATAGTACATGCATCACTGGAAATGGGGGTGGTGCCAAAAAAATGGAAAACATCAACCATTGTACCAATCAGAAAAGAGTCAGGGTCACAGAAAATGGAAGACTTTAGACCAATAAAAATGTTATGTGCAATAAGAAAGATTGTTTAAAATATATACTATTATATCATAATAGAGTGAATATAAATTATATATGATAGTTTGAATCAAATGCTTGAGTATAGTAAAAAACAATATAATGAAGTACCAATCAGGTTTTAGTACAGGTTACTGCAGTGGAAGTGCCAGACAATATGTATTAAATGATTGGAATGAGAATACTGATAATGGTGGAAGTAGTATTTTTGGATTTGAAAAGGGCTTTTGTACTTTTTTAATATTACTGTATAATAGTGGAGCCAGAGATATATAAATTTTTTTTCTGAAAATATAAGGATCATTGGTGTAATCAACAAGTAATGTATTGGTAACAGGGGTTCTACTGACTTAAAAGTAATGAGTGACATTTTTATATGCATATATTCTAAAGCAGAATTTATGCATATAAAATGTTCCTGAATTTTATTATTACATTACAAAAAATGAATTTTATTACCTCAGATATATGTCTTGACAAACTGAGCCTTTGCCTGCTTTGTGTTGCCTCTTCAACAATTGCTTCTACTTGCTCCTTGGGCAGTCCTGCTAATTCATCCAAAAGCCTATAATGTATGAGAAAAATAGAAACATAGTCATGTATAGTTGTTCCTCAAATATGAGTACTCATTCACAGTAGTAAATGTCTGGAATGCATTTACTTCAAGACATTAATTACTGATGATGAAAGTTGAAATATCTCAAGTGAGTACTCACTGCTTCCCCAAGTTCTTTGCAGTATCCCCATGCATTGTTCTGTTGTAATCTCTGGCAATTTTAATGTCATATTTCCAAAATCGCCTCCAATCATCCTTGCTAGTTTGCGGAGCAACTTCTTTCACCTGACAGTGGCATGAAAGCACATCACATGAGCTTTGTCTCAAAATAGACTGGGTATTAAGGAATAAACTCTGTGACAGAAAAAATGAATTCACTTACCTTGAGGACCAACACTGCAGCCACAAATATGCAGGCAATATTGACTAAAGTAAGGCACAAGGAGATGACTCCAAGCATTGCCAGCTCTGCTGATTCATTTTCTGAATATATATATGTCTCTTTAGCTTCAGGCACAGTGGCATCACTCAAAGATTTGATAACTGCAAGGGCCCAAAATAAACCCTATAAAAGAAAGGAAATGCATCAATCAAGTTGGTATTGATCTACAATAATAATATTTTTTTATTTTGCAGGTGATCAAGATACAAGGTGACAAAAGTAAGTGGTCAGTTGTGCATGAGATATAGTCACAGGTCAATATAATATACATTCATTCTGTTATCAAGTCTGAAACAATCACAAAAAATATACACATAAAATGTTTTCAGATGATATTATGTACATAAAATTTTAAGTATTCTTGCACAGAATAGAACATACTATTTTGTAGGTATTCCCCAAGTTTCACCTTAAAGCTATCAACACTTTCTATTTGTTAGAATGGCAGTGGTAGCTTATTTAATAATTTAATGTACAATTCCTTGGGTCCACTCTTTAATGATTTTGTTCTTACATAATTATAGTGTGTATTATAAGTTTTTCCTCGTGTGTTATGACCACGAATCTCTCTGTTTAGTGTGAGGTGTTTCATATTTCTTTTAACATTCATTATTAAGCTTGATATATATATATATACACCAGGGGAGGGGAAGTAGCTTTAGATCTTTGAAAATTGGCAGGGATGGAGAATCATATGGTTTCCCAGCTACATATAAAGGTATTACGGGCAAGGATTTTTCACCATGAAATATGTAACTGCCAAGTTGGAAGCAGATGCAGTTGCCCACTCTTTTACTTTGGAAGAAATCTAAGCTGATAGATCATGCAGGGACATGGGTCTCTGAGCTTTCATCAATGGAAGACCAACTAGCTTTGTGGATGGAACAGAAGAACATCCAACTAATTACCTTGTTTCATCACTGAATTCATATCTCTTGACATCTCAACACTTCTATCCATATACTTTCCTGTGCTTTATTTGTAAAAGGAAATCCTCACCTCTTTTCACAATCAACTCCAGTCTCCACATAGTCACAACACTCGCACTCGAAATTACGTACATAGGATTTATAAATATTCCTACACTACAGGTCTGAAAGGTCCTTACAACTCCAGAGCAAAGACAATAAAATTCCCATTTCGATATACGGTGTACCTCTTCACCAGAAATTTTCAAGGACATGCTGAAAAATCTAGCTCTGAAAAAATGTTATTACAGCTTAAGTGAGTTTTTTTTCAGATGATCTAACTAATACTGTATCCATTGTGATGTGTCAACAAGGTTCTATTATTTCTCCATTAATCTCAAACATTCATGACCACCTTCCTCATTGCCGCCTCAAGGATCTTCCATTTACATAACAGCTTTTGGAATAAATTAATGAAATTCTTACTTACTGAAGATTATTATGACATCAATGAATTTCTGTCTGAAGAAAATGAAATACCTAATTTAAATTTAATTTTGTAACATGCATACTCTATTATGAGCATAATGTAACACGTATGTAAAATTCTGATTTTTATATTTTATGTATGAGTACTTTGTTTCTATGTTTTAAGTATTTGTAATTTATTTTAGCAATGACTGTTGCACATACTATGTGTTTAATGTCTAATAAAATTATTATTAATATTATGTAAATTTGTAACTTATTGCTACAAAATTGTAATCTAACTGCTCTCTATTGACTTAAAAACAAAAATTATCATTATTATCTCCTAATCTGTGACTCCCATTACTGGCTCCAATACTCATGTTGCCACATGCCCTGTCAGTTGCTCATAAGATATATTGCAGATGTAGATATTCAATATGGTTTGGAGAAGGAAAGTAATTTGAAATCTTTCTGCGTGGGGACGTGACCAATCTTCAATCCGGAGGGTAGAACTCACCTAGTACTAAGCCCAGTGGCATGTGAAAATTCATGCATCAGGATATTTTGGGGGGGTTCCATCCCCTGTGCTGTCCGTCATCTTAAAAGGGAAAGATCTGCTGATCAGAAAATCACCTGGCTTGATAGTTGGAGGTGTTCAGGGTTTTCACTGGGATTTGAACCCAGGCCCTCCATCCAGCAGGAAGATGCTCTACCCCCTGGGACTACCATGACCTCATTTGGGCATGTGTTTCTCTTTATTATACTTCCATGATGTGAGACCATCTGAAGTAAGTGGGACTTGTAATAACATCATGTCACAGAAGAATAAATCTGACTGAAATTTGTCCAAAAATTTGAATGATGTACATGATAAAATAAAACTTCAAATTTCACAAAAAACTGTTTCATTACAATGGGGTGCATTCACTTCGTGAACATCATCAGGCACAGTGCAGTGAGGCAGTGGAAATGTCTCCTGTCATTTTGACACAAGCCAACGATTGGTTTTCTGCAAACAATATTTTAATGAATCTCCTTAAAACTCAGTTTCTCCATTGCATCCTAAATTCTGAGGTACATGTAACTGAATCAGTCAAATTACTAGGTTTCCATCCAGATCCCACACTTGTAGTAGTCATATTTTAGTGCCTAATTAGGAAAAAACTATCCAGAGCACTGTTTTTGCTCAGTACACTCAAATTATATGTGTCGGAGGCTAGTAACTTATTATCAATGAATATTATGCCTTGTTTCAGTCCCATCTATTATATGGAATTATACTCTGGGACCTTCCTCTGAAGTAAAATTGTTATTTTTAAATTAAAAAAGATGGTCAGGATTCTGTCAAAGTCAGTTCCTCTAGACCATTGTAGACCACTCCTTGTTAATCTTAGAATTTTGACAGTGTATAGTTTATATTTTTATTATTCTCTGTTGTGTTTCTAGGAAAACATAATTGATTACTCCACAAGGGCTGATATGCAAGATTACAAAACTAGGAGTAAATATAACCTCGATGTCGGCTAGCTAGTGTCCTAAATTCAGAGAGTACATGTGTCTCAAGTACTGCAACAACATGCTGCCAAAATCAGCCAAGAAAGTTGAAAATAACAAATTATGAGTAACCTTAGGGTAGAGTAACACTCGCTAGGCCTTTATGCTCCCTATAGACCAATATTTTTCCCTGAATTTCTCCAGCATTAGTTTTTAAACACCATGTTTAAACATATCATTTCCCACTGCCTGTAGCATTGTGTTGTATGTATTTTTGAATTTGAGTTCAAAAGTATTTATTCTATGTAATGACAACAGTCATCATAGCTGATAATATGCAATATATACAGTAAAACCCTCCATGTCTTGTCCTTCAACTTCGGAATACATTCCATTACAACTAAATTGTGACTTGGATATGTCAAAGGAGAACTGAGGTTTTTTATGCTGTTCCTATTCTAATTACTACCTCCTGATGCTTTACAAGGATTTCTAGGTTTCTATTGATGTTTTAACCCTTAGGATGCAGAATTCATAGATCAATATTTTGGCATGCGACCGCAGAGAATACGTTCAGTGCTCTGGCTAGTTTTTTCCTAATTAGGCACTAAAACATGTGTGAACGCCGTCTTCATACCCTCCTTAGATCCTCTCTCCAAATTAAATGACCTGTCCTTTGCAAAAAGGTTCGAACGATTACACTTTTTGTTCCGGAATAGTACACCCCTTTGCAGTGATGTTTATGACAGTTCATGAGTGTGAAGTGGGTGAGTTTAACGAATGCATTCCGTCTGCTGAGATTTGGGTAATTTTCTTTTGGCCACTCTCATTATTTCCCTTAGTTGTCTTCAAGTTTCAGCAGAACAAAAAAATTGAAGTATTTATGTACTGTTTAGTATCAAATTAATCACAAATTATCAAAGAAAATAATATTGGATATGTAAATCAATTTTGGATATATTCCTTCGTGAAATGTTTTGACTGTAGTCAACCATACCCTCACTCGGAGGGAACTGAGACACGTTGTCAATAAAGGTTGTCCCAGCTTATTACCTGCTTAAACCCTTGTTGAATAGAAAATAGAAGGGAAGAGTGCCATGGCTACTTTTCTCCCGCAAACAGACGTCGCAAAATAATGAGGCTGCCACAGCTGAGGGGTGAAAGCTGCTAACAGAACTTCATTGCTATTATTCTTTCCAAGTTTGGACCCTCTTTCATGTTTAGCCTTTAACTTGGAATACATTTCATTAACTAAAAAACTGAATTGTGACTTGAATCTGTACAAGGGGATCTGAAGTTTTTTATGCTGTCCCTGTTCTAATTGCCATCTCCTGACATTTTCCAAGGATGTCTGCTACATCTCTATTCACGTTTTAACCAGGTATTCATTCATTATCACCCACCTGTGGACTCTACCAATTCTCAGCATGCGGCCATTACTTGATCTGCGAACATATTCTCCTACTTGCTGCACAGATCACCTCCTTCCCCCACCATCCCACCGCAATCCTCCATCATTATAAACAATTTATTTTCCAGACACTCTTCATCATTTCCTCAAGAAGTCCTCTCATTCCTTTCTAAGTCGGATAGACTACTCACTTATCCCTTCGAATACCTGTCGCCATATATGTACACTTGGACTCCTACTAAATTTACTGACTCTGCTATTATTTCCAAAGCCAGTATTCTATCCCTCTCCCCTGATCTGCATACACCACCCTCCTCTCTCATTTAGCTCTAGCTGCCCATGTTGACTCTCTTCCTCTCTATGGAAAATTATATTATTTCACAACAGCGCATCATTTATCCTAACTTTCTCAAATTTCAGTTTTATATTGATAGCCTCCCATTATTATTTTTGTATGGTCAATATAAAAAATGTCAGGACCTATAAAGTAAAAACTGCCAAAAGAAACATTTGTTAATTTTTCCATTGACAGTTTCAATACAAGATGCTGCATGTGATGTGGTAAAGGCTCTACTGCAATCAACCCAGGGGTTGGTTTGATTTGATAATTGAGAATAGAGCTCATTTTCAACAAGTGGTATATCATGTTAAATTTAGTGTAATGAGATCAGTCAAGCCGACTGGGTTAGCCTGGTGGGTAGCGTGCTCGCCGGCTAACCCAAAGGTTGTGGGTTCAAATCCCGCCCAGGGCATGGATGTTGTGTTTGTGCAGATGGGTTATTTCTATGAGTTGAAGAGGTGTGAAATGACCATAGCCGTCGAAGCACCCTATAAACAAAAATACTACTACTACTTCCACCCCAAGTTACTTGAGCCGGCCCCTCAGTCCCAATGATACATGAAATAGACTATAGCGTCTCTGACGGGATTTGATACGAACACCTTCATCAAGAAAGAAACTTTCCGAAACTCTCCACCTTGACCGCGTTTTGCTTCCCAACCGGGGGGGGGAAAATCGAAGGCGGAAATAAGACTACATAATAACGGCAGAAGGGTTAGGAGCTCCCATCTCCCCAGAGACGAAGGAGTAGGCTTATTGGCGAAATTGAAGCGTGAATTGAATGCGAACAATGTGTCCGAAATGAAGTTCCACATGCAGACTAAGCAGGAAGGTATGAAACGAGTAGAAATTACGAAGGTGACTATCTAAAGTGAGAGCGACGCACGCCAAAGATTCCGGCACGAGGTGCTGGACTTGGGAAGGAATGGAGAGGGGGAGGGGGGGACAGTATACGTGACAGACCTCCTAAATTCGACGACACTGCCCACACAAATGAAGCGCGTGACAGCAATGTCAACAAGTACCCTTGACAATGCCTGTTTACGCTGGGAGTGAGTCAATAGCTATAAAATGAGCGGCATCATAGACAAGCGCTGAGAGGAAAGAGGGATCAGGCGTGAATATCTTTTCAAGTGGGACGCAACGGAGGTACCGGGAAAATCAAACCGAATTAAGTTCTTATTGCGACTAGGTTTTTTTTTATATTTCTCCCGGGATCTCCGTATCCCGGGAGAAACACTCAGTCCCTATGCTCGTTAGCCACTTGTGAAATCAAGTGTTGCCCCCTCTCTACAACGGGGAGGTGAACATCAGGATTTTTCCTTCTTCGAGGCTAGGACCACGTTGGCCTTTCCTCCCTCTGGTACTTTAAGAGAGGTATATATATATAAATTATATATATAAAATGTATATTCGAACCAGGCCTCTGGAATAAATGATGTACCTTTGAAATTTATGGCTGTGCGTCTGATTAAATTCAATTTAATACTGCGGTGAACCTGCCCTTATAAACGCTTTCCGTCCGCGTGTTACGGCTCAACTATGGGCTTAATTTTTCAAAATTATACCACATACAACTGCAAGATAAAGATATCTTGGCTGAGGACAGGTTTTCGCATTATGAAGTCACTGCCTTTTACTTCTCGTACAGGGCCAAACATCCTCCCCCACAGAGTCGGAGTGACGGTGTCATGTTAAAAAAAAACACTATTCAGCCAGGTAGTGGAGAACCACCTCAATCACATATTCCCGAGATTAATGAGGAACCAATTAATGGAACTATGAATCACTCGTGTCTGAAAATAGACGAGGAGCTTGTAACCCGAAGAGCTATCGAAAGAGATGGATGAGTGTATAGACTTGCAATGATAGGGAATATAATGGGACAGATTTTAAGGCATGGAAGGAATACAATTGTGGAGGGAGAGGAAGAATTTCAGAGAGAAATGTAGGAAGTGTACGGAGATGAAGAGGGAATTACGTTTAGTTTAGGCTACGCAATTCTAGTAACAAGTCCATGAAAAACCTACCTTTACCAGTAAATAACCATTCGTCATCACTGCAAAAAAAAACTGAAACAGTAAACGCAAAGGAAAGGGATTCTCCTAACAGGCTGGGTATTTCCCACGGGCTGTTCATTATATTTATCACGACGCCGGACGGGAGAGATACGTATTTAATCCGTATACCATACCACCGATGGGAGAAGATGCAACCCACGGCCGTGAGCCGAGGGATGCGGAAGACAAAGGAAACAGTATGGGGGCAGGGGTCAAAAGACGGGTGGGTCCTCCCTGAATGCGGGGAGAGCGGCGCGATGGAGAATTCTTTACCCCGATTGGT
>WURS02456330.1:0-13865 GCA_011762765.2 Rhinocypha anisoptera | reverse complement strand
ATCGGAATAAAAGAACATATGGAGCAGTGAGCTAGACTTGTAGACAATGCAGGAAAAGGTATTAGTTGAAGGTCAGAAGGGGAGGAAAGGGACTGCCATGCTACAGGAGGTCCCCTTTTGCCTCGACAAGCAAGAGAAGGGATTAGTTGAAAGTCGGAGAGTGGGAGAAGCAAACATACAAGGGGAAATTTACTTTTCACCAGGTCTAATCCGAAGTGAAGGAGATCCCATCGGGTGGTCCCATTTGTCTGTGTTGACCTTAGCAGGACTGCAAATCTCTCGACCCTCTTCTTATTTATGGAATCGTAATTGTTAACCGTAGGTCAAACATCATCTATGATTGTTCATGAAACATTAACAAAGATACTACCGATATATGACGTTCGTTAGTTACGAGTAGGTGAGTTTTGGTGACAATATTTTAAAAATCTTTTTAATGAAACATTCTGTAAGAGGCGGTTTCAGGCTTGACTCGGTGGAATTCTCTCATGATGGAGGTGCAGAAAGACACAATAATTCCACACAAAAAAAAACAATAACTTTATTAACACGACAAGGTTTCGCCGTAACAGCTGATGATGCTGTGTTACGGCAAAAACTGGTTGTGTTAAAAAAGTTATTATTTTTTATTGCGGCGTCTTTCTGTACCTCCATCGAAACGATCTACTTTCAATGCATTTGCGGATGGATTGATACAACTACTTCACGGCTCATTTTCGCCCACTTTTGGTGCTGTTAGAAATGCCGAAAGAGGTAAATTTAAATGGCAGTCGGTTTTAACGATAGTGCATTTAAACGAGAGAGTTTTCATCATTTATCAGCTCTCGTTATAGTGGACTTTTACTGCACTGTGATATAGAAAGAGAATGGGAAGTAGAGGAGTATAGCTTGGGCCCAGAAATATTAGATAGCGAGATGAAAGGGCCCTGCAGGACATGAAGAGGACTAAGGCAGTGGGAGGTGGATAATATACCAGTAGAATTACTCAAGGGCTTAGGAAAAGTAGGAGGGAAGAAGTTTTATGAACTAGTTAGAGTTATTTACGATGAGGGAATTTGGCCGGAAGATTTCAATTAGGTCGATATTAATTCCAATAGCGAAGAAAAAGAAAGCAGCCGAGTGTGAGGACTATAGGACAATTAGTTTGATCCCGCATGCAGCGAAGGTAGTTCTGAGAATAATCAGTAAAAGACTGGAGAGCAGAGCAGAAGAATACCTAGGTGAATATCAGTTTGGTTTTAGAAGAGGCAGAGGGACTCGTGATGCGATAGCTGTAATGAGGACACTGATAGACTGAAATATGGAATATAATCAGGATGTCTTTGCCTGTTTTGTAGACTTTGAAAAAGCATTCGATAAAGTAAAGTGGCCTATACTAATGGAAGTGTTGTAAAAAATTTATAATTGCCGAAAGAGGTTAATTTAAATGACATTTGGCTATAACGAGCGTGCGTCATAACGAGAGATTTTTTGTCATTTATCAGCTCTCGTTATAGCGGACTTCTGCCGAGTAGGAAGATGGATAGTTACCAAAAAAAGTGAAGCAATTCATTACGATAATTATGTCTAATAATATAATAATATATAATTAAGTGTAGGTATTACCTCATTTATGATTGTTCACGAAACGTTGCCAAAGATACTACTGATGCGTGACGTACATTAGTTACGAGTGTGTGAGCTTTGGTGATAATAGTTTAATTTTTTTTATCAAACGATCTATTTTCAATGCATTTGCAGATGGATTAATACAACTACTTTGTGGCTCATCTTCGCCCACTTTTGGTGCTTTTATAAATGCTGAAAGAGTTGAATTTAAATGACAATGGGCTATAACGGGTGTGCGTTATAACAAATGATATTACGTCATTTATTAGCTCTCATTATACCGGACTTCTACCTTATATATCTTTATGTAATCATGTGTTTTTGTATATATATATATATATATTAATGGATATGATTGCATTGTCATTTTCTGAGTTATATTTAAAGTTCCAAGTGTCTATCTCAGGGGGAAATTAGTTTAAAATCCATTCCCTTCTTTCACTCGAAAAGAGATGATGACAGAGAGACATCTACGCATGTGTGAGCAAATAAAAAAGTTGGAAAATAAATATATATAAAATTTAAAAAAATAATAATGTGAATTATAAACAAGAGGGCATTCATTAAATTGGAGGACCATACTGTTTCTCCAGTAAGGATAATGAATGCCGGAATCATAGCTGTTAATTTTTTTCCAGTATTTCAACAAAGTTACCCAAAAAAGTCACTATACTAAAAAAATATATCTCTATAAAAAGTAGTTAAGACTTAATTTTCTTCAAAGTGATGGGTGCGTTTGTACAAAAATATTATATTCATTCCTTTGTTTTTATGAGAATTATTATACAGTAGAAGTCCATTATAACGAGAGCTGATAAATGACGAAAAATCTCTCGTTATAACGCACATTCGTTACAACAGGTGGTCATTTAAATTCGCATCTTTGGGCATTTATAACGGCACTAAAAGTGGCCGAAAATGAGTCATGAAGTAGTTGTACCAATCCATCCGCAAATGCATTGTAAATAGATCGTTTCATTAAAAAGATTTTAAAATATCGTCACCAAAAGTCATGCACTCGTAACTAAGGTACGTCACGCATCAGTATCATGGCTACGTTTTGTGAACAATAATAGATAAGGTATGGCCTGCGGTTGACAATTAAGATTCCATAAATAAGAGGAGGGTCGAGAGATTGGTCGTCCTGCTAAGGGCAACACAGATAAATTGGCTTTTCCTGTATTGTCTACAAGTCTAGCTCACAGCTCCAATGTTCTTTTATTCCGATCGGCAATAAGGATGAAATAGCACCAATAAATGACTGACGGGTGCACAGATACCATGATAAGTTGTTCGGTCAATCCCCAGGTAAGTCTGTGGCATCAAACCACAAAGTCTTCTTTCGTAAAATAACCACAAAGTCTCTCGTAAAGTCTTCATTACAATGTAGATTCGCGAGGCATGACAATGTAATGCGTGTTCGAAGCCTGCGATTTATGCAACCTGAACACCAACCACAGCTATATCTACTTGATATAGCGATAGTGAAGGCATGACAACTCGTAATAACCGGAGCAACTCCCTATGTTTTAAAACGTGGACCAACCAATGCAAAACGATCACTTGCTATAGAGATATTCGTTATAAGCCATACTCGCTATAGCGGACTTTAGACATTAGTTAGACACCGTAGTTTGACTAATCATGAGTAAAACATTGATTGAAGGTTAATCTATCTGATAACATCGGTTGATGTTAACCCTCAGCCTAGAGTTGCCCTGATAAATCATAACTAAATTCATTTTTTTAAATGCATATTTCCCACCACCTATCATTCTCACCAAAATCCTTGTTTGGTAAGAAAAATGATAGATTTATTGAATAAGAAAAAATAAATTTATGGTAACTATCACTGCAATAATCCATTATAAAACACTAATTATGTGAGAATATTTTAGAGAGGACACTCTGTGATGGATGATAAATTGCATTAATTAGCTCGTCATTCATAAGGGATTTCCCAAGAAATAACCATAATCCTGTGTAGTGTACAAATATTCATCAATAATGGGCTGTATAGGTCAAAGAAATTCGATTTCCTCATGGTCAAATGGCCGAATCTATAAATAAATCCGTAATAATTCCTTTTAAAGGGGTTAGAAATTAAAAAGTGTTAAACATCTCAATATGTTTGGTGCATATGTTCAAACAAATCGTATCGGTACCTTTGTTTTTGTGAAAATAATGTTTGTTTTGACATTTCATGAATAAAATGTAGAAAGAAAGGTAATCCACTTGTTAATATAGGTTTATGGTGACCCCAGGTTAGACTTGCACTGCTAAATCTTATATCCCACCACTACATCGTTTACCCAACATTTTGCCTTCCATTTCACCCTTCAGACAACCTGCTTCCTCTGAGTAAAGTTGGAGTCCGCCATAGCAGGTATGGCTTATAATGAGAGTGTCACTATAGCTAGTGATCATTTTGCTTTGCTTGGTCCACGTGTTAAAAAATAGGGAGTTCCGCCAGTTATAACGAGTGGTCACACCTGCACTATCGCAATAGCGAGTAGATTTTGCCATGGTTGCTGTTCAGGTTGCAAACATCACCGAATTGGAACACTCATTACATTGTCATGACTTGAGAATCTACATTGTAAGGAAGGCTTTACTAAAGAATTTCTGGTGATTTTACGAGAGAATACTTTGTGGCTTGATGTCACAGACTTTCCTGGGGAATGACTGAACAACTTATCTCGGAATCTGTGCGCCAGTCTGTCATTTCCTGGTGCTATTTCGTCCTTATAGCCGATCGATCGGAATAAAAGAACATATGGAGTTGTGAGCTAGACTTGTAGACAATACAGGAAAAGCCCATTTCTCTCTGCTGACCTTAGCATGATGGCCAATCTCTCGACCCTCCTCTTATTTATGGAATTACAACGGTTAACGTCAGGGCATACCTTATCTATGACTGTTCACGAAAGTAGGCAAAGATAATACCGATGCGTGATGTACATTAGTGATGACGAAAAAGCATCAGGAAATGACAGACTGGAGCATAGATTCCAAGATAAGTTGTTCGGTCACTCCCCAGGAAAGTCTGTGGCATCAAACCACAAAGTCTTCTCTCGTAAAATAACCACAAAGTCTCTTGTAAAGTCTTCATTACAATGTAGATTCGCGAGGCATGACAATGTGATGAGTGTTCGAAGCCTGCGATTTATGCAACCCGAACACCAACCACAGCAAAATCTACTAGCTACACTTGTAGACAATGCAGGAAAAACCCATTTGTCTGTGTTGACCTTAGCAGGACGGCCAATCTCTCGACCCTACTCTTATTTATGGAATCGTAATTGTTAACCGCAGGCCATACCTTATCTATGATTGTACAGGAAACGTAGCCAAAGATAATACCGATGCGTGACGTACATTAGTTACGAGCGCACGACATTTGGTGAGGATATTTTAAAATATTTTTAATGAAACAATTAATCATGATATTTTCAATGCATTATCGAATGGATTGATGCAACTACTTCATGGCTCATTTTCGCCCACTTTTTTTGCCGTTATAAATGCCAAAGGAGGAGAATTTAAGTGACCATCGGATATAACGAGTGTGCGTTATAACGAGACAATTTTTTTCATTTATCAGCTCTCATTATGGTGGACTTATACTGTATTTTTATTATAACAAGACCATCACGTATGTTTTTTAAATTGAATTTAATTTTTTTTGGTTTATTCATGTTTTTATATAATTGTATAATGTAATTATAATATATTAAGTATATATATTTCAAGAGATATATATATATATTTTTTCTCTTGTGAAAAACTCAGATGAGCACTAATATATGGTGTACGAACACGGAACAATGAAACATAAACACAAATAAATAAATGATGGTACACCCATATAGTCCAGATTTTTTAGCATTAGTTCTTCATCAGCGAAGGAGTAATAATGGTGAGATAGGGGAATTCAACAGAAAGAGGGCGATAGGGGGGAGATTGGAGGGGAAGTGAGGGGAGTGAAAGGCATGCTGGGCCAACTGTTAGTGTTAAGGTGGGGTAATTTGAAAGCTGAGTGGGAGCGGATGAAGGCTAGCTCTCGGATTCTCACCACTCTATATTGGAAGCTGATACAGGTAATACTTCTAGGACGGAAAGTGAAAAGCAGTGAATATATATATATATGCAGTGAATATATATATATATATGCACTGAATATATATAAAACTTTTTTTTTCTCATATGAATTGGTCGGTTTCCATAAAATATTTTCAACCACATTGTGTGTTCGTCCTTTTATGTGTTCCTATCCCTTTTCTTAATTTACTATAATTTGAATGCTATATATATATATATAAAATGTTTTAAATATATCGAAATTTCAACCCCCCCCCCCACCGAATCGCGGAGACAACCGCTCCATTCGTGAAAGAAGGTGCGCGCGCACCTTGAAGCGAGGTGGAAATCAAAAGAAGAGTTGACGTGGCGGGAGAAAAAGGTGGTGGGGCGTCCCGCAGATTTTTTCTCGACGAAACAACATCCACCTACTCGGTCTGAAAATTGTCGCGCGAACGTTGGTGGCAAAAATATATTACAACAGATAGAATCTACACATATTTTATTCAGTCGAGTAATATTACACTCGGGCCCGTTATTGCACTCGTTTACACGGGCTTATTTTTAGTGTATTTTTGGGTTTAAATTGCAGAATGACAACCGCTAAGGATGCACCTTTGATAAATTATTTTAAGAGCCTTAAAAGAGTACGCCGGGATGGATCCGTGGATATTATAATGCAAATCCCACTGTATAAGGCGAGGAACAAGGTACGTCCCAGTTTGAAAAGGGATTCTTAGGAGCATTTCCAACTGAATTCGCCAAGGAGGCCGTCACTTGGTGGAATTCCATAATGACGACAATCATGACCCTGACGATAATCGTTCGAAACCGGTCGTGTTTATAATATTTCGGGTAAAGAAATTAAAGTTAAAGCATGCATTTTCAACAGCTGATGATTTAAACGCAAGTTCCCTTAATTGCCCCTCAGTCATTGTTTATATCGATTTGCACAATATCATTTAAGGAGGAATTATACCAACCTTCGGGTTGATCACTGTGGTATATATACATACATGCATACATTACAGTTAAGGTATTTCTTAAATACGTATCCACCGACGTTTGATCGAAATGGACAGTTGAAAATCAGATGTGAATTTCCTATCAAATGGTTTTTTTTCTAACAAACTGCAATTAAGCGAAAAAAATAACTTCCTCCGTTTTAATATTTGTAATCGCTTCAATATAACCTGGAATGTGGTGTATCATTCCCCAGATTGTATCGAAATTGGTTGTAAAAATTGTATCGTATTAGAGCGTGTTACTGAATACGAATACTTAGGGATTTTCCGGGACCAGTATTTAAAATGGGAACACAATATCAATACTTTAACAACTGGCTTGAAAAATTGTAAAACCAAAATTTATTTTTCACGTAATAAGTGTCCTGTTTACTTTCTAAAGGTAATCTATTATGCCTTAGTATATTCAAAATTTAATTATGGTTTAACGTGCTGTGGTGGTGCATATCATAACTCAATAAAAAGGGCAGAATGTGCTCTGAAAGGAATCGTTAGAGTTATAGCCCGAAAAGGTCGTTTTGAAAAGTCGTTTCCTATCTTTGTGAATTTAAGTCTACTACCTCTTAGTCACCTGTATGTATACAAGTCATTAAAACTCTTCTTCACTCGTAGTGGCAATTTCCCAAAAGTTTTGGAAAAACCCCATGCGTACGCCTTAAGAAATAATTTTTCTTTTGCCTTGCCGAAGCCGTACACAACTTTATACCTACGGTGTATTGTTTATTTCGGACCAAAGGCATTCAATATGCTACCAAGTAGTATTAAGAAAATAAAAAAATGAGTAGTTTTTCCAGTGCTGTAAAATCCTGGCTGCTTAGCAAGGAGGATGTAAATTTTATTTTCTTTCGTGAGTGACTTTATATACAGATCAAGGGCATCAGGTATCCATTTATTGTTTGTTAATGATTTATGTGAAAATTAATGAATCATCACCAGTAATGTTTTTTTTTTAAAGGTGCCCCACCTTCAGGCAGGTTACCTTTGGGGTCACCTAAAGTTCCGAATTGGTTTTAAGTGAGGTATTATAACAATGCTTCTCTATGGAGCAATAAAATTTTTCTTTCTTTCTTAATTTCATTGACTAATTCCTTAAACTTGTATTTTAATAGCTAACAATTTTAATAGCATTTAAATCGTCTTTAATAACTCCTCGAAAGAACTACTTGACGCAGTTGATTACCCGATTGATTAACTATAAAATTTTATTCTCTTGTCTCGGAATCCAACGCCAGAATGAAGACATCTGCCTAAGCAAATCGCCAGGACCAGATCAAATCCCGACCCGCGTATACAAATCGATGCCATTGGATATAGCTTCCTATTTGGAAATAATTTCAACAAGACCCTAAATGATGGATCGGTTCCCAAGGGCTGGAGATTAGCTAATACTACTCCCGTGTTTAAAAAAGGCGATAAATAAGACCCCAGTAATTACCGACCCAGCTCCCTAACATCCATCCCTGCAAAATTCAGGACTAGACCAACATCGTACATTCAAAATATTCAATAAATCGTGCATGCGAGATCAATGATTACAATTATTGGAAGGTATAATACGCATGCAAAAGTACGCGAATTCGAACTACGCCAACTGTCCTCCTCATTGCCCTGATCACGACTTCGACCATGATCTGTTTTCTGTTCCTACGAGGAAAGCATGACATTTTAAATAAATCCGCTCTATAGTCTATCTAACTGATTTTATACCTGTGGGCTGATCTACCATAGTAATACGGGGTCAGCAAAACGTATTTAACCTATTCACTGAAGTGATCTGCTTCAAATTTACAAAGTAAATTAAACCTATATTTAAACCTAGGAACAGAACAAAGATTGGTTTCCAACCTAATCCTCCATTAACATGGTTACACTGCTACGCTGATCATAACGACCTTTCACAACTCTAGCTGCTATATGATACACTCGATCTAATTCCAGGCCTATCCTACATCATAATGGTCGCAGTATCTATTTTTGAGGATGATTCTTTAGAGGGATGAAGGATGATAGTGAAAGGCGTTGTAAAGGGTTGCCATAGGAGACGCGAAAATTCCTGAAAAAATCTAGAAATTATATCCGACGAGGATCGTGAATGACCATACTAACAAATATCTGTTTTAAATCCATTACTTCTCTTAAGGATGGTAGTTAAAGAGGTGATAATATATTGAAAATGTTTCGCAGAAAATTAAATAACAGATCTTTGTAAACGTCACCTGATTTCAATAATACGCTGAAGTAAAGAAAATAAGTTGATAATTATCTCCAAACATATTTATAATAGCTCGTTTCAAATGGCAATAACTGAATACCAAAGCGAATGAAGGGAATTTTTGTTTATCTAATATTAAAAAGGAATTAACTACGATACGCTGCATTTAGAAACGGTTTAAATTTGATGGAATTCCCTCCCTCTTAAAGAGTGGGTACAAAGATAAAGTTATTCTTCGCTTCAGGCTGCCTCATCTTCTTTGGGGAACAGGGGAACGTAGAAATATTAACGGGAAGGGATTAGGGTTGAATGGAAAAATCGATTTCAGGTTTCAGTTTATCAGCAATAATATTTTTTCCGTTCTGGTTCGTTTAGCTTCCTGCCGCAAAGTCATCTCCTTCTCCGGAGCCAGTTTGTCAGCTCAATTCCGGTCCAATGTTCAATTCTGGATGCGCTGCGTTGAAAATCATTGGAGCATCGCAGCGCAAAAGTTACAAAACGCGCCGTGTGTGGCTAAGTATCGTTTTTCCGATGGAGGAGGAAATTCAATTTGCATCCTTCGGAACCACGGTTGGCGTGCCTCTTCCCCCCCGGAAGGGTGGCGAAGAGGTGTTTTTTTTTGGGGGAGTGGAAAAGAGAGATGAGAAGAGGGAGAGTAAGTCAGGGAGAAACCGTTAATACATCCAAAGGCGAAAGGCGCCCACCGAGACAAGAACAGATCTTCATTCAACATCACACGGAGATCAACTGATTAGATTTTCTTGCTGCGTTCGCCATCATTTTTCATTTGCCAATGATGGCGAATGATGCGGTAAGTCCTTATGGGTGGTCTAATGGGTAGCGGCACAGTCATTACGACACCGAAACAATTAAGGAAAGACTGATATTTCTACAAAAGTCTATATGCCATCTTAAGTAATACATACTGGATTTGTTGAAGTGAGATCCACGAAAATCGAAGGGGAGAAATTATGCAATGGAATTTTACACGATGATAAAAGGTGAAAGACTGGAAGCATTTGTTGCGGAAAAACTGGGAATGATCACAGTAGGAATTATACAAGATACGCCATTCATTCGTGATGATTGACTCGTGTGCTACAGGCTTCTTTGATCCAGGATGCTACTACGCCTTTGGACGATATTAAATAGCATACAATGACGCGGCACACTATGATGCGTTAAGTCCTTCTAGGTGGTCAGCAGTAGCATATCATTTAATGAAAGGTCGCGAAATAGCAATAGAAACACTTGGGGATTCCTTAAATAATATGTTAGAGAATAGGAATTTGTTCGAAAGGACGCTAACGTGAGATAGCGAACCGAAGAAGAATACAACAAAACAAATTGAATTTACAAATATATGTAGTTATTTTATGAATACTTTATATTAGTTATAGCTTTAAGCTGTAATTATTGCATTTGTTATGAAATATTCATAATTATTTACTAAATTTATCTCTATGACACAATTCTAGATGCTCCTAAGTTTCCGCCACATTGCTACATGTGAAAAATCACATATATGGAGATATATGTAGTTTTTGTAGCAGAAAATTCATGCCCAACATGTTTGATGATTTATATTACGGCATTTGGAAACTTTACGAGGCCGTCATTAATTTTAGGAAGATGTAAGTTGAACTATTCGATATGTAATATTGAATATACGAATTGAAGTTCTTAAATTAAAAAAATTAAGTTCTCCTGATGTCATGGGAAAACACTCAAAGGTCTGGTGCATGGAGATTTTAATTATCATAAGTACACCGCAAATTTTTCTATTGAAATGAAGATGTAAGATATACTGTTCAGATATTTTATGGGAGGATTAAATCACATTTAAATCAAGTCTCGAATTTGATTTCGAATCCCAACACAGGATGCATTAAAATTCAATTTCTCCACCTGGATGACTGAAAATTATCATATGGCGGAGACTTAAGCTTGAGGCATTTGGATTGTTGGCTCGTTTATAAATTTTTGATGGCTGAAAATCAATATTTTGGAAAGAAGAATAAAGTTGGTAAACTACTGCGGTGGAGAAGTGAGTGTGGATTCAAAACTTCATTTTATGAATTTTTTAAAGAAGTATTCATAAAGCAAATTAACTGATAAATTGTACCTATTCTTGAAATATAGTTTTATATGATTGAGAATCTATTCACAAAGGTCATGATAAAAAATATCACAGTTGTTTTAAATATCGCTCATTAACAGTAAATTTGTTATCTGTGGGAAACGGGTGTTTTCCTTTCTTTGTGCCGGCCTCGGTGGCGACAGGGTAACTTCCTCGTCTGCCAAAATCAAAGTCGCGGGTTCTAATCCCGACTAGGTGGATTTTTCAATCTCCACCTAGGGTATGGATGTGTGTATTTTGTCATTGTTAATAAAAATGATATGCTCTCCACCAAAATTGGCCGTTTAATGCTGTATGTGGGAAATTGTAAAATAAAAAAATAAAGAATAAATTCCTTTGGAGTTTGTTTGTACGTCAATGGGGTTTCGTTAAGAGTAAAATAAATATCGTTAGGTTACTCAATATCAATGTTCATGTAAGCATAGTATCATTTCAACAGACACCCTTTTTATAATTTTTAATAAGCGGGACTGTTGTCTATTAACTGATTTTCTGAAAGTTCGTCTAATTTTAGAATGCCATTAGAAAGTTCCTTGATGTCAGGAAAATGATTATGAAAATAAGTGACTTTCTCATAACAACGCTCAGAAAAAAGTAGGGCGTAGCTTTTTTCGGACTTTTGCCTCAATGTTCAGCTGCCTGCATCCTCGATATTGTGTATAACTCTTGTGTCTCTTCAGTAGAAGAATGCTCTATATAACTGTGTCAATGGAAATTAAAAATGTTTTTATCTTAGGGATTAATAGATATATCGAGTTATTCTCACATGAGAACATTCATAACGGTATGCATAACTGAGCTCTGAATACATATTTACTTCAAATCCTGCAGAGCAGGCCCAAGCATTCCTCCACGTGGAGTGTCGGGCACTTCGGTCGATGGAGTCGACGATTAGGCTAAAAAGGTCGTCTTCTGTTCGATAATACGCATCTTTTGATAATTAACACTCAAGTGATTAGAAAAATCTAAATTTTTCCGTTTCCTAACTGCTGATCGTGATATTAGTGTTTTATGTAACGAATATGCACTGCGGTCCAGTTACCAAAATCGAATGAATTTTCCGTGGCATTCCGCACTTCCCTTTGACTTCACAACCTAGACTTTGATTGAGGCGTTTTTAGGCCGACAATTAAAGTCGGAGAGGTTGTTTTGGTCAGTTAGTTGCATGAGGAATTTTTGAGGACGAAGAAGTTTTGGCTTTTATATCTACTTTACAGACAATACTGAGTTCAAAGAAGGACTTTTAATAGCTTTTAACACGATTTGAGTCGTAAAGTCGCACTAAATGACTTTACAGAACAGACGAATCAAGAGTTTCCGGATAAAGCAATTTCTTTCCAACCAATTGGCATTGCTGCTAAACTCTATTGTTTTGAGAATATTAAGTTGAATAGGATTACTAAACTAAAAATTATTAAACTGGATTGTGACATTCACAGTTATAGTTACGGTCTTGAAATAGATTTGTATTTTATGTAGTTTTTATTACTTAAATTAGTATGTAAAGTACTGGCTGCTAATAAAAGTTCATCTGAAAATTGATTGACTGCGGTATTGAAAACGGAAGGAGCTTCCTTTCGCTATTGCTTTGCATAATCGAAAGACTTAGCCGTAAAGTTGTAGACATTGCAAACTTTAAATATATTTTGTAAGCTTAGTACATTTCCATAATATCTGATTGTTGGTTTCGTAGGAGGTATTTTCTATCCGCCACTTGGCTTGAACTAAGTGTACCGCGTGTATTAGAGACATTCAACTCATAGACCCCGAATAATGAGAAATGTCTAATGGGTTCACGACATTCCAGGCACTCACATTTCCCCCCCTCCCCCTTTTCCTAATCCCAGAAAATCCTTAAGAAGATTCCTGTTGAAAGCCGTTGTGCCTCCCACCGCTCCCCCAATTAATACTTGAGACTCTCTTAACAAAGTTCCACAACGAAAGCTTTACAAAGATCCATACCTCGCCCTAGGGCTCCAGTCACGTGTTGTAACCCCCGTATGTGACCGGAACCACTGTCACCCCACCTCCGTCTCCCGTCCCATAACCGGAGCCACCGCGAACACACAAACGAACGTGACTAAGATCGAATAACTGTCTCCATCCTCATCCTCAAAAAAATAACTGAAAATTACAAAACAAAAGAGAGTTCGCACGGGAAACAGTAGATCACTCTGACGCCAAGGCACGTTAAAATGAAATCATTCATGCAAAAGCTAAAATACTTCGTGGTACTCTGTCGTTTATTCACTATAATATTAATTTTAAAAACTTATCCTTACAAATCTCCTTAGACCATTCCCTCTCTGCTTTACCATACAATATTTAACTCCGCATCTTCAAACAAATCCTCAAAAGTCTCACGACAATACTAATGCAACCACCAATCCGATCGTGCCCTAGTCATTTATTTTTCCTTCAACCCCTGATTGTCTTTTTTCACCCCGAGAGGAGGGCATGACGGGAACCAAGCGCGCCACGCCTTTCCCGGCCCTTACGCCACCATCGCCACCACCAACGGCGTCGCTGCCGCCACCGCTAGCCACACCACCACGACGCAGCAGCGAGAGCGACGCAAAGGCGACGGAACGAACGAGCAAGAGGACCGGGAAGAGTTTGGTCGACGTCGACGGCGTCGCTACTACACGCCGGCAGGGGCGGCGTCGGCGTCGGAGGAGGCTGCCAAAGGACGGCGGGAGGGAGGTAGGGAGGGAGGGAAGGAGGAAGGGGGAAGGCACGGTCAGGAGGACGCGTGGGGAGGGGGGAGGGGGTGGGCGCCGTCCGATCGATAATACTACAC
>WURS02456319.1:0-13866 GCA_011762765.2 Rhinocypha anisoptera | reverse complement strand
GTTTTTTTCGCAAGTTATTGGCCCCCCCTCACCACGCCTTGCCCCCATCTCCGCCGCTACTCTCTTCGCTACGTGCCCTGCGTATGATCTAGAATTTCGGCGGCTCCCGTTCCTCCTTTCTCCCTCCCCCCATTTCCATCTCTATCTCCGCTCCCCGCGATATGTCCTTTTCCCGTAGCGGACCCTGATAAATGAATGGCATAAGGCCTAATCTTAAGGCAGGTCCGTCGGACTTCTGGGCACTCTATGGTTCGCTTGTATGTTTTCTTTGCCAGTGGGACATTGCGTAAAATGACTTCGGAGCACTTGAGAAACCAACCGGATGCTAACGAGTTCGCAATCTTGTTTGATGATCCTCACGCGGGAGGGAGCTATGTTTCTAGTCAAGCGGGGTCGTTCAAGTACCACCACGCTCCTGTGCCTGGTGAGGCTACTGTGAGTGAGGGGGCTGGAAGAGGGGGGGAGTAAAACTAATGCAGTTCTCAGTTTCACCAGATTACATCCCCTATTTCTTTTATGTGACCATTACTCTTCCCTCTGGATGCATTGCTATCGATGCGGAGCTACTGATGTGGGATCATCAATTGTTGGCTGCTGGTATTATGAGTTCTGTTTAACTTATCATATGTGAACACAGAATGCGTATACGTGTATAGTTATTACCTTTTTTTACTACATTTTCTCCAAAAACTGCTCTCCATACGTTCATAGTCCCATAGCCCTACTTTTAATATAAACGTAAACCTAGGAAGAGTCTAGCGATGGAGGCTTTTGATAATTCTAGCTATCGATATTGAAATCATACTTCACTGTGGTTAATTTCGCAACAGGCGCTTGATGGTCATACAAGTGAAACTTCTGATGGTTTGAGGTAACGATAGTTTCGACAGTATTGATACCAGTTAAGGTTAACGGCAGCTCATCGTGCAAGAGTATTGCTTCAATCGTAGGGATCTTGTCACATTGGCCGAATTTTGTATACGCCATTTCCTAGTGAAAACCAGTTTTTGTGACTACTTAAGAGCGTTCTTGGTAGATGGAAATAGAATACGTAATCTTCTAGGGTGATTGGACCCTTATCAATCCATATCATTGAAATAAAGTTATTCAATGAATTTCCTTTTTGCATTAAAGAAATATACTTAGTCTGGGGGTTAAAAGTTGTTCTACTATTCCAGTTATTTCAGCAATCTGCAACCATTCTTAAATAAAGTCATTTTGAAGACTAAGGTCAAAAGTTATTAAAATATATTCTACTTATTAAATCACTAACCTTTTGAAAAATATTTAGTTTTTGTGCAAAACAATTTTTATTGCTAGTAATCAGTATGCGAAATGCGTTGAAAATAATTTCAGCGGTGAAAGTGACATCGGTGTTGAATGTGTCAACTTCTAATGTATTTACCATGTGCTATGATTAATCTCTATGAACTCTGCACCTTGAATACCTCAACACTCGGCACAGTTGATGTGACTATGTATTGCTTAATAATTGCCAAGTTACTTTGATACACACGGAATTCCAAGGTTTGAGAGACCCTATTATCAAAGGTTATACTATATTCATCGATTTCAGAGTCTCTATTTTCTTGAAAATATGATACCTGCCAATGAACTATTCAATGATTTTTAAACATGATCTTGCTGCATTATTTTCGGGTTCTCGCCGCGTCCGTTGGCTTCTTGGTTTGACAACAGTTTCGCCGACGTTGTAGTCAGCGTCTTCAGGTCGAAGCTGAAGACTGCAACTCGGCGATACTGTTGTCACACCAAGAAGCCAACGGCAACAACCCGAAAATAATGCAGACAGATCATCTAATCACCGCAGCGAAAATCAACAAAAATCTAGATTTTTAAACATTTTTACCAGAAATCTTTTACTCTCTCGGTTCAAAATCAGTTACAATTTCACAATTACTTTAGCAAATGAGTAAGACAGGGTCGTCGATTTAAACTCAACTCCGAGTATCTGTATTATTGGACACCGAACCCCTTCTATGTTATTCCGGGAATATGAAAAAAATGCTCCAGGTGTTGCACTCCTACAGACCGCACCTATAATCTCGTCCACGTGACCCGACCGACTTAATACTCTGGAGTCTCCATTTGATCCCTGGACGGATCAGGTCCATTGTTCGGCGGTGGTCACCTTATAGAGCAGCAGATTCTAGGGGCTTCAACGTGGCACCCACCCGCCCCCCCAATGAAAGGACTTCACCGTAATCTCAAGGTGATACCATACATCCCTAGTGGAATTTTATTCCTTAATCATAACGTGACGCAGTGTTCGTAACATATTCAATCATCTTAATGAAAATAAGGCGAGCACACAAGGGGATTGATCAACAGTTGTTACGAACACACTGACATGATTAAATTTTCATTCCGGCTTCCACCAGCGGACAAAAAAATTAAGCACACACACTCGCAAAGAAACCTCCCACCGTTGGCGTGGCTCGAGGTCGGCCTTTTAATTAGTTCTCGTACCAGTTTGAAATCTGTTGTGTTTTTCGTTCTGTTTATTCATACCGGTTCTTGCTCGCTCAAAATTGCGATTGCATACGGTAAACGATGGTGAAAAACTGTCGGTAGTCCCGTAAGTATCAAAGACCAGTTGTACCCTTATCCATATCTTAACCATAGATTTTCCATAGACTTCCATAGATAAATCCGCGGCTTCTCAGTCAAAGACTAAAATTGGAATCAGCGTATCAGCAAATAATCGGGAAGCAGCAGGAGTAGTTGTAGTATTTTTGTTTATAGGGTGCTTCGACGGCTATGGTCATTTCGCACCTCTTCAAGTCAAAGAAAAACCCATATGGATCAGCACAACATCCATGCCCTGGGCGGGATTATAACCCGCGACCTTTGGCGAGCACGCTACCCACCAGGCTAACCCGGTCGGCAAACAGTAGGAATCAATGTTGGTAATACATGGAGAAGTACTTGGTTTGGCCTCAGAATTTATTTGGAGTAGCAGAAGAAAAACTTCAATTACCATTTATCCGGGTTTCGGTATTTAAGATGCTATGCGGGTTTCGACTTTACACACTTCATCATCAGGTGAACCATCTGAAACTGACTTATTGAAGTCAAAACACGGATAACTAAATAATTTCTTGGTGTAACAATATTTGTTTATTTACTTTTACGATGAATCATACCTACTAAGTGACGGCGGATATAACCACCTATAACAGGAAGAACATACATTTTCGTTGAATATTTTGTGTTTGATATTGTGCGTTCTCCATAAATAAACTCGGCAACGCTGGAGAAAATACTGGCGTACTTTTAATTTTATAATATTTACTTTTTTTCATTTTATGATGATATTGAGCTGTTATATATTGTTATGAATATTATTATCATGAAATTGAAAAAGGACTCAATTGTCCAGTAGCCTTCACAGTGTATGAGCACGGATGTTGGAGAAGGTTCTTCACCTAAGGAATTTATCTAGAGTAATTAACGGGTTTAATATCCACCTAACTTTTATGCCTTTTCTTCATAAGAAAATCGCACTCTCCACTTAACTTGAGAAAACCTACCGTAATACCGTAATAAAACATACCGTAATAGATTCGTACTGCAATAACCTGATAAAGTCAGAGATGCTTCTGACTTCAACTACGACATTATTGAACAGTACTAGGATCACAGATAAACACTATATTATTGTTAAATTAAGTGGATTTCAATTCACTTCCCCGAGAGCTGAATGAATTTCGATTTTTGTTGTGGAGTCCCGATCGTAAGCCCTGATGATGTAGCCTTGCTATGAAACCATGGTCGTGTTAAATAAATTATCATGTGGAAACTGCAAAGTTACTTCAATTACTCCTAGTATTTTGGACTTCCACAAAGTTACGCCTGAAACCATATCGCATTCCTGTTTCATGAGGGTCCCATACACTCGAGGCATACTCGAGATGAGATGAAAAGTAACTACGCTCCTGAACCATCACATTTCATTTCCCGAGTACCCTTTTTATAAATTCCATTTTTTTAGCTTTTTCACAAATTTTCCGAAGATACGTATTTTCTCCGCGACAGATCTTTAGTTATCTTAATAGTAAAAGAACACTTTTCGATACCTATTTTGAACTCAGATTGAGAATAAAAGATAATTTCTCCAAATTAATTGGTGTTGAGCGCCGACGACAGTGAGTTCGAATCGAAACGCCTAATCTAGCAAAGTCAACCTTCAACGTTTTAAGGTATCTCTTTTCGTTTGACCGGGGGATGAAAAATTCTCTGGCAATAATATACGCGGAGGGCACCTTGCAAACTGTAGGTGGAGTCGACAGAGGAATCTGCTTCGCGTCTCAACGGAGACACCTGTTGTCCTGATTGAAAAACATCCTTTTATCATTAGGAGAGAAATGTACCCATTACTCTTAACCATGAGGATTATACCCATGGCATAAGGGTGAAACCCTATTTGAGTAAATCTTATCAGCCACCATTTACTAGCTTCAGAGAAACGTTTTTCAGGGAATTCCGATAATAATTATACCATAGGAGAGAACTTTTGAAACTCAGTTTCCTGCCAGTAAATCGTAACAGTACTAAAAATGTTCTTGAGGCAAAGACCCTAAGCTAAAACTTCGTAAATTACCCCTTTATCTGTGTGTAATACTCAGGAATTGTCATGTTTCAATCGGATTGCAGGGAGCGAAGGAAGGATGCCAAATTTGTGGTATTTAGATCCACTAAGGGTACATTTAAAAAAAAATTACAATGGAAAGCAGTTCTCTGTAGAGCCTGTTATTTACCTAAATCTCTCACCCCCCACATGAGGCATTCCAGAGGAACACCGACGACGAGATATCAAGCGGTTACATTAACTCGATAACTCTGCGCAGATGAACGTCACGGTGCAACACCTCCACCGCTGTGTAAATATCTCCAAGAGTGGATGAGTGGAGAATCGAGGCCGGGCGAGGCGGCTTCGTCGACATTGACGTGGATCGCCAATGGATTTGGCACGTGACTTCTTCACTAACGGGAACGAAAGAGCCCATCTCCGAAAACACACCCGCGGCAAAGAGAGGGGAGGAAAAAAAAGAAAGAAATGGGAAAACACCTATCGAATGGAAGGTCGTGGGAGGCGGAGTGTGTGGGGACTAGGAGTGAAAGTAATTGTGCGGATTTGGTGGAGAAACGATGATTGTTCATTCTGATGGATAAAGGGGTGGTGCATTCGCCGATGTAGAATGCTGTGCCGAGGTTGTCGGATAGAAGATATATTACATTTTTACTGTGACAATTGCCATGGGAGCGAGGTAGAGAGGCCATGAAGAGTGTGGAAGGTTAGGGGCGGAATAGATGAGTGGACAAGTTTTTCATCGGGGGCGGTTGCAGGATGAGGAGGGAGGGCGAAGAGATGTGGTGGGGGAACGTTTCAAGGGTTTAGTGGATTCGAATAGATTTTTTAGGTTAGCGGGTCTTTTGCAAGTGACGGAGGGGCAGAGGGGCAGAAGAGAGGAGGTTATGTCACTGTCATTATTTATTGGTTGAAGTTTCTTCAGAAACGTTTTCAGTCTATCAAGTCCTGGGAAGTATATGGTGCAGAGGTTGATTCCTATCTCGGGTTTGGGTATATTGGTTTTCGGTGTGTATTGTGAGGAGGGAGGGAGAATTTTTTTTTGAAGAGGGGTTCTGGGTAGCCGCGTGTCCGTAGAGCAGAGTGCAGGTTTTTCAGTTAATTTTTTAGTGAGGGTGTGTTGTTGCAGGTCCGATGGCGACGAATGGAGGGGTAGTTTGGAATAGAGCGTTAAGTGTGGGGTGGGTGACAGCTATTGTAGTATAGATATTGTTGGTGATTGGACGGCGGTAAGGAAATTATGATTTTCGATTCGTATGTCTAAATCGAGGATGGTATGTTTGAGTCTGAGATGAAGGAGATGAACTTTACGGAGGAAGAGGAATTGTTCTGAAATTAAGTTTTGAAGGGAGTCATGTCCATGAGTCCAAATGGAAAAAACTATCGTCAATGAATCGTTTCCAGAGGATTGGTTGGAGGATTTGAAGGATGGAGGAAATATTTTTTAGAGGAAATATTTTATGGAAACTGACAAATTCATATGACAAAAAGTTTTTTCCTTTGGTCTAAGCACACCCTTACCGGAGATGGGGAAAGTCCGGTGTTCGATTCCCGGCTGAGGACAAAAATTTTTCTCATATGAATTTGTCAGTTTCCATAAAATATTTCTACAAAACTTTGTGTTCGTCCTTTTATCAGTTTCCTTTCCTTATTTCCTATTATTTAAATATGTGTATACATATATGTATATATATATATATACACAAACAAACACCTGCAGACAATGATGTTAAAACGTACCTTGTAATTGTATTACTTCCGCCGTGTTGGCTGTTGGAAGCGGTCTCCGGACTTTTCATTAATCATGACTGAATTCGATTCCTAATAGACGCCACTGTTAACCGCCGCTCAGGCGTCGCGGAAATCGAAGTGTTAGGAAGGTGGGTGAGAGATGGAGGGGAGGGGGGTGGGTGGAGGAGGCGGTAGGTACACTTTCCAATCTCCCGCTTCCATTCTCAGTGTCAAGTGGCTGCGGTCTGCAGACCATTTCCAAATCGGTTGTCGATAGAGGAACGGAGGGAATGAGAGATGAAAAAGCTACGAATAAGGCGGAACGAAGGAAGCGGGGAGGTGAAGGGGGGGTGTTCGAGCGCGTGTCATTCGAGAGGGTGGGGGAGGGGAAGGACGGGATTGGGACGACCAATTCCATACACAACGTCCCAACCATCAAACTTGTCCACGACGTCCATTCATCTCCCAGGGAGGAAGAAGCTAAGAGCGGCGTGCGAAAGGGAGGGAAAAATAAAAAGTATAAGGAATGGCTAGCCGTGAGGGCACGTGTCTGACGCTCCGTGTGGGGAAGGGGGTAGGATTCGTCGCTCCCTCTGCACTTGACCTTCTCATATTAACCTAATTGACGCAGAATATACGGAAACCAGAATAGTATGAAAACGGATTAATGGACTGAAGGTAGGTATGGGCTATTCCAATTCGATTCACTCCTAAATCGATTTTTTTTCCCGATTCCCTATTATTTTTAATCGATTTTTGTGATCCGATTTTAATTCGATTCATTTCCTTTCCGATTTGTTTATGATTTCCATTCAGTTACATTTCCGATTCAGTTACAATTCCGATTCAGTTACGATTCCGATTCAGTTCCGATTCCGATTCAGTCACGATTTCGATTCGATTACGATTACGATTCGAATCAATTCACACGATGCGATTCGACTCGATTTAGAGGCTCCGATTTTTCGAACGAATCGATTCACATTTTCGATTCGAATCGATTTGGTCGAATCGATTCATTCCTTGAAATCGCCCATCTTTGGTTGAAGGTAGTCCCAAATGCGGTCCAGAACAGAGGATTGAAGAACATGGATGGATGATGAGCGTAATGAGGGAAGGCTGAAGAGGGAGGAGGACGGAGGAAGGGACGTGGTGACGCCGCATAAAGAGGGGGGCGCACTAGTGAAGGCGGATAAGGATTAACACGCAAAGAAAGACAAAGAGCTCGGGGGTTGCCCCTGTAATTACGGATTTCATTACTATAATGCAGTTTATAGTTTCTAGTAATCAATCGAACAACAATTTGAAATTACATTACGGACAGACCGAGGGAATTACGAGGAAGTGATCTGAAGAGTTGGCGAAAATTGAAGCTTAAGAGCAAGTATAAGACTCGTAAGAAGAAGAGGGAAAGTATTAGGAAGCATATTTAAGCATTACAGTTTAGCGAAAACGGTATTGGAACGGACCTTAGGAGGGAGGGACTCTTTGAGTTAGGCAAATGCTGGATACGAGAAATGTATAATAGTAAATGTCAGAGTTAGGAGTTATGGAGTCATGACGAGGTTGGCTGCGGGTGACAGTATACGTAGCTGGGAAAGCTGAGACTGACAGACCAATCTTCGGAATGCAAAATTTTGATGGTTATCGATAAAGGTGGAAGAGAACGGTCCCACTGGCTGTGCCTTCTTTATTCGATAACCGATAGGGAAGAACCAATGAATAATTACTCCGAAGACCTGTCGGAGGAGATTCTCATGATGACAGTATACTTGGAGTAAGAGAGAAAAAAAGAGGACAGATATATGGAGACTCTGTGTACAGCTGGTTAAAACCTGATTTGAAATGATCTTAGGAGGGAAGAACACTAGAGTCCGGACAAGGATGATGTATGAGGCTCAGGATGATCGAGAGAATACTAGGGTTAGGAACTACAAGGATAAGAAGAGATATGCAGGTGACAGGATAGATTCTACAAACCAAACTTCGGATTGACAGCCTGTGACGATGAGTCGCCAAAAATTGTTGCACGTTACGAATTTTATTAGTTTACAGTTAGTTTCTTTTTACCTCTTGAAATTGAGGAAATAAGCTTGTGATGTCTATTAGTAGAATTAAGTATCCTGAAAAAATCGCAGGATAAAAACAAAAAAAATATACAAAGACCGTAGACAAATTCGTGAAGTAAAAAAAGAGAATCTATTAAGAGGAGCTAACAAATCTCATGTTTATTGACGCATTGATTAATGTCATTCCCATCTCCTGTCTGTCGTGAAAGGGTTCGGGTTCCGGGAGAGTCGAAGAAAGCCGAGAGGGCTAATTTCTCCTTCGCCTTCGCGAGAGGTGTGGCTTCGTCGGGGGGGAAGGGTCGGCCGGCCGCCTCGACTTGCTTCCACTCCTACTTCCATTGGGAGCCCCTCGCACCTCTCTCCCCCTACCCCCGAAATATTTCTCCCTGCCACCCACCTGCACACGCCAACACAAACATCGGTTCCTTCCTCTACCACATTCGCGGATTATTATTTTGAGACGGAGGCCGTCGCACGTGATACTCGCGATGGCGAAACGCCCCCCTCCACCATTATTCTCCCCCCCCCCCTCGATACGTGAACCTTAAGCGTTTACGATAACCTCGGTCACGAGCGAAGGGGTTGATTTATTTCCTCCGAGCCCCACCATCTCGTGACTGTGAACATTTATGCAGAGAGCTTAAACATCTATATATATATACACACACACATTCCGTAGGGATAACTGGTGAGCCGATCAGAATTCGTGCACACCGCAATTTTTTTCGTTTCGTTTGCGCTCCCAAAATATTATAATATTTGTGTACCCAGCTTTTAAAATTTGAAGTGGCGGATATCCGGAAAAAAGTGAACAAAATTTGAAGATTTTTTTCGTAGCAGAAGTCTTAAATGCCTGAATTCCTTTCCCGGCGACTACATTTCCTCGGGTTTCACTCCGAGCGCCTTATTCTCTGTGCACCCCTGAGATCTCGATCGACCAAAATGTGGATTCGCTTACATAACAGGTTTTTTTCACAAACCTGCCGTTAAAACTTAGCCTGCATACGGTACACAAAAAACGGATTATAATTCACTACAAATTGAATAAGCCTATAGGAACTTCGTCTGTAATTAATCAAGACGACCGGAATGATGACACATGAAACAATCATGGCGATTGAATCACAGGCTAAAAATAATATGTGAATTTTTGAGGCAGATCAATTCTCCGAAGGTGCTAATGAGACATTTCAAAACCCAGTCTTCATACGGTACACCAGACAAGGAACACATACCTATAAGTCAGGTAGAGAGCAGAAATTAACACGTCGTTTGTTCCTCATACGATTAGAAAACAAATTAGATTCCTCTAAATCGTAAAGCGCATTTCTCTTTCTCCCTTACAGTCTTGACCTGACCCTATTAAATTCTATCGGTATCGTTAACCGTTTCGATAACGTATCAAGGACGGCCCAGTATTTTCAAACTAGTAGTAGTAAAGGCAATGAGAGGAAAATAAGAATATTTTTCATTACCTTAAATATTCTTTAATATAAAGGATTTCTGACCTAGTTCATCCGTTTAACTTCATCTCTATCAACAACTGTTTTGTATATTTGACACGCGCACATTATTACACCATCTGCTACCTCAACGACGAAATCAAAACTGTGTTCTCACAGATGCCGGGATAATTACAATTGGAAATTCTCCAAAGCTTTTTTATCTCATCATGTACATTTACCTACGTCTGTATGTAATCTTTCCCGCGTTTAACCCATCCGTAGGCTTAAGTGTAAATGAGAAATATCGGAGAAGTCTTAAGCATCACTATAACAGTCAAATCCGAAAATCTAATTTATTTTCCCCAGATTCCTCCAGCTCATTAACGACAATTTACAAGGATTAAGATCACAGTGTCCCAATCGTACCCAGTTGCCTATAATTTTCCCCTAATAGCTTTCTTTATTTTGGGCCATTCACTGTTATTTTTCCGAAAAATTTCTTTGAAAGCACTTATTCTGTATTTTTTTATTAATTGAGATAATTCTGTAATTTTAAGCCTCGAGGTGGCAGACTTATGACGGCAAAAATTCCTCCAATTTTGATTAGCAACCAGGATGAAAATATATTAAAAGCTTTTTAATGGATTATAAAACTCTATCCTATCAAAAATAACACCTTAAAGTTTGGTAGCCTGTCTATATATTCATAAATGTTATGAAATTGCTTCATGGCATTTTTTTCTTCCCGAATATAACAGGAGATTTACTTCGTCATTTGATTGTTTTTCGATCTTCCGTTTATGATCAACTACTACGAGTCAAGTAATTATCAATAAATTTGTTCCTCTAATATTTGATTATCTTAATCTATTTTGGATTTTGAATTGTAGCTGAAAAGTTATAAACACAACCATTAAAACTCATTCCAACTGGCAACCTCACGTATCATAAAATTCTTACGTATTCTCGGTTTTATGAACTATGGAACCCACCTGCGAGGTTTTGTGAATTCCTCCTAGATATTTTTCGCGTCGGCCCCGACCCACTTAAATCTCCAACCTAGGACGTCCAGACCGGACCTTTACTTAGTCGTACACATTGATTTCAATGCTCAGGAGTTGTGACCCAAATCTATCCCATGCCTTTGAAGTAGGCCCGCCAATGATTCTATAGACTTCGGTAAAACTTCTACGGTACTTAATTCTTCCCGTAATATTTTTTTATGTTGTTATGTCTTTGTCCCTCGTCAGATTTCAATTTAAAGTTGGCTAGTTTAACTATGTTTAATGTACCTGAGGCAAGTTGATAATTAAATTCAAAACTGTTGCAATGCAACTGAAGGATTTGGTGAACAGGTATTTTTTTCAAGGTATCTTCAAATAATTTTAATAACATAATTGAGTGATGGTGTTGTAACGTCTGGCCTATTGCTGGTCTATTGTTGTGATGTTGTGTACTGCCCATTTGTTTAATTGTCGCTTATTTGCAGTAGAATTGTGGATGGTTGATTTTTTGATAGCTTTTGTGTGGTGTTTTTCGAAGGGAAAGAGCAATTGTTGTGTGGAGGAATAGCGGGGACTGCTGAGTGCGAAGTGGGGGGATTGTGAAGTGAGAAACGACAGAATAAAGACGTAAATTTGGAAGTGTGCGGCGTTTTTTCTGTTTACTCCCGAGGAAGAGAATTTTACAAATAATTCTGACGTTACAGTGTAAATCGTGCTTTTTTAAAAAGTTTGTAAGGCAAATACGACGAGCGGTCATAAAATTAGAATAATAAGATTTAAGAAGAATAATTAGAGCTCTATTTTCTAGAAATGCAGACATCTATTCGGTTTTCCACAGCATGCCTCTGGACAGTTGGAGAATAAGCCTCCAATATGGGCAAACGAGCATGATGACGAACGAGGTAACCTTCCTCTATGGCTCCTGTACTCACCGAGAATCGGGCAGGGGGGGGTGAAGGGGAGGCTGGAACGGAGCAATCCCTGGTGCTCGGAGACTGCAACGTCATCGCGATCGTGCGAAATATCTACGTCACTCACGGGCAATGGACAGAAACCTTTATGACGTCATGCAACCTGCCGAAGGTCACCGCGAGCCCTGGGTCCCGCGACTTCTCACTCCCGCATGCAGGCAGAGGTCCGAAGGGAATCATCCGTGTTGATGTTGCAGATGCGCAGTGCCCTACCCTATTGACCCTTTCGACCGTGTGGTCACCAATGACGAGACTTGGGCGAACCATCATGAACCTAAAAAAAAAAGATAGTAGTGGTACCCAACTGGTTCAACGCCGCCGACAGGGATAGATGTATCCACCATCGCGAAGGGTGATGTCCATTCTTGAATACGATATAATAAATGTGCAGAATAATGTTTTAGACCGCCAGAAGGTGCTACTGACAGACCGCCCCTTTAAGGGCCGAAAGGTTTATCCCGACCCTGATGATGTGTCCGGAGGCAATCCACGTGGGGCACCGCCGCGCCACGTGACGCTGCGTCCAAAGGTGTAATGCACCATAATACAACCTGTTCCATTCTCTTAATTGTAAAATTTGGTAATAACTTCTCCAACGTTTAGAAATTTTAATCATTACTTATTCTTTTTTTATCAAAAGTTATACATCCTCAGATTCAGCTGTAGTTCTGTTTATTACATGTCTCGCGATCGAATTATTTATTTACCTTAACTTCTTGAAGACTGTATAGTAAATACATAAAATATATCTTCCAGGTCTGGGAATACATTAAATGGAAGGAACAGTTATTTTTAATTCAAATTTAAAGATGAAATTAGGTAATGAATATTAAAAAGTGCAATTTTGCACAAAATAATATTTATTACAGGGGAAAGTATTAAATATTAATTCATGGAAAATTGCATATTTTAGTATTAGGTATGTTAAAATTCCGCCATATTACACATGACACTTCACTGTTTGTTATAAAATTAGGTTGTATCACACTTATTGTGTGAGATGAACTTATTAATCATTTTTTGAAGGCTATTATTGTTTTTATATTCCAATATTTACCATATGTGGGGATGTTTACACTCTCTTAAATTTTATTAATATTTATTATAAGCATTTATTAAGTGCTTTATAAAGCAATTACGGGCCACTTGAAAAAACTTCATTGTGTTATCGTTCATTTCAGGATTAAAGGGTATTCCTGAATCATTATCATAAAAATGTATAGTTTTCTCCCTCACCCGAGAATAATTGTTTATGGCTAAACGCTACTAAGACAAAATTAATTTTTCGCTAGTTGTCAAGACGCCAAACTTCCTTTTGTGCTTCACACAAACCTGACGGGCCATATTGCGAATTCGAAGGAAGAAGCATTGTGAGGTATTTCATTTCTCACCTGTCAGCTTCTCCATTCCATCTCCAACCCATTTCTCACAAGAATAGAACTGTGATACGCTACATCCGAGAGCGAGATGGCAGAGAAAGAGAGCGAAGTTAGTCATTTTGATGAGATACGATATGAAGGACAAATGTATATTTGCAGGGATTACCACACAGCGAGCAGATAAATCCTTTCAGAATTATAGAATTTTAATGGATAACAATGGAGAAAATATCTCAAGGAACGTATGTCTCTACGTTCATCTGAAAATTGATGCTGGTACATGAAAATTCCAGACGTTTTTCCCAGAAGGAATTCTTTACTTTCCATTTGCACGCGACGTGTAACTTTCCTATTGTTTCATTGATGTAGAAGTATAATTTTTTACAGAAAAACTCAAAGTACGATAAAGGAGATGATTATTATTATTGCATGAATTGAAAACATGAATTGCAGCTAGTCGTAAAATCTTCTAAATTTATATAGGCACAATAATTTAATCACGGAAAAAATCAACCAAATGCAAGAATTAAACACATATATACATATATATATATATTGGTTCGAACACTGGTGGAACGTATAGAGACACAGGACATAAAAAGAAAAAAACTCACAGTGGTGAAGAATTTTCGGTGGCACCACCACCTTCGTCCGTTCA
>WURS02456299.1:0-13868 GCA_011762765.2 Rhinocypha anisoptera | reverse complement strand
TATGGCGATGCACAAAATCTCTTGGATAGATGAAGGAAAATTTAATTAGAACTATATTTCTATAGTGTTCCGAGGACGACGAAGGTCGAAAATTTAACAAGTAAGTGTGTGTCGTTTCTAAGTGTTTCTATATATTTCCTTCATCTATCAAAGATATTGTGTGTATATATATATATATCATATTTGTATATATATCATCATTGGTTCACGTTTTTAAGCTATCTTTTGATCATCTATACTCGGATTCGGAAAATATTTTTTGTTTGAAACAGCTTCCATCTTGCTCATCAATTTTGTGTTCGTAATTTCCAAATTTTCTATAATTTATTACGTATTTTCTTCGTATGGTGGTTCCTATTATTATAAATTTATATACGTCTATTTATATAAGTCTAAAAACACAAGTATGATATTTTCACCACTCGTCGATTCATTCGATGTTAACAAAATTTATTATTTTTGAATATTCTGGCCAGGGCCTACTCACCTCTTATCATGCTAGTCCACGTATTAAAACGGCTTCGATAAAAAATATCGATATTTTCTTATCAGAGTACTTCTTCTTTCGACCATATTAACTGTTTTATCCGACGAGGTAAGACTCCCAGCCCAGCTTGAGTAGCGTGCTAAGATTCCCAGATCATTTGTATTTCGGCTTCTATTCCCGTTCCCAGAGTCTATTTAACAAGCATGATATATTTCAGGCGTATAAATAAATATCAGGCTGGATGCTATTTTTATTTACAAGGTGGAAGTTTGAATAATCTTCTGGAAAAATTTAAAATAGTTTTTCTCATAATACTCATTTTTGTACTACGTAGGCTAGTAAAATAATCATATAAGAACCTTATGCTTAAAGTCAAGGTATTCATTTTACCAAATTTAATATGCCCATTATAAAACGGTTACTGCCCTAATCGTGTGAAATCTTTCTATTTTTTGTGTGTTTAATATATTATCATAATAATTTCCTTTTAATCAGTCAATAGTACTGTCTATGTTCTTATATTTGGGTGTGTAAAATATAGAAATTGCACTTATAATTCATAAAATTCTTAAAAATACGTAAAATGTAGGTAATAATTTAAGAAGTTAAGAAGTTACTTACAAAAAGATTGTTATTACTCTTATAAATTTAATGACTTTTCATTTGTTCCTAAAATTAATGGATTGCCACCTGAGTTTTATACTTTGGAGATATTAATTTTTTATCCGTACTAGGATCTTTCAATAGCTGAAATGAAGTAACACAACACCTTTCACAAGTGATTGCGTCATTTTTATATGGAGATTCCAAAAAGTTCTTAATTTGTAATTGTATTCTGATAGTTTGACTCTTTGAGTCAGCTTCTATTGCATGCTTTGAAAGAAATTTATTTCTGGATTTCAGGCTAATTTTTATCCCTTGTCTCGTAGAATGACTCACATTTTTATAGGTAGATTAAATTCTGGATGGTCTATTTTTACACATAATATACACGTTTCTTATAGATGAGAAAATTTTTAACTGTAAACTCTTAAGGCTTTACGTGATGTGGTGATAGAGAATTTTTCATAGGTACTTACGTTAAGTTAGTTAATCGTAAGAGACAAGCAATTTTTTTATTTCAACGGTAACATTTATTTCGAACGATGATGATAGGGAACATTTGTTAGTACATTTGTAAGTAGTATAGTTTCCGAGATCCCACGATAGACATAGGTCATAATTTAACATTTTATGTAACCATTATTTTTTTAAGAACCGTATTATTGAGATTTTTAGCCATGGGCGTAAGTATTCATACGTAGTTCAATTCACAAGACTTTACTTAGTTTCCTTCTTTGAAAAATTACCGCGAAAATTATCTGGGACAAGAATATTGGCTTTTGAAGCAGTCTGCACTTTTGATGAGGATCGCAAGAAGCACGGGTGAGGCACAATCATATGGTAGCACTTGTTATGGGAGGTGAAAAGAATGAACTCACGGAATAGTCCGCGATATTGGGAAATAAATGACTGTAGCACACCGTGAGACGTGCCCTCCTGGAATATGCGGCCTTGCATCCCCAATACGCTGTGAATGCATTCTCGCCAGGAATATATCTCCGGGTCGAAATAGTTCCTTGATAGTATTTCCTTGTGGGTAGTAATACTGTAGGGGTGAGAGGAGTATTAGTGAGGTATAAATTTACCGTAGAAAATGGAACTTGCTGTCCGGGAAAAGGAGTGACTTCAAAGATAGAAGTTCCAAGGGTTATTTTGGGGTTAAATGAAGATGGAGTAAACGAAATATCTTGGGATAGCTTATGAGCCGGCGGAAACAAGAGTATAAGGTTCTAAGAAGACTACAAGAAAAATAAATAAATTGGTAATATTTAAATGAAATAACGGGGAAGAAGATTGAAGAAGAAATTTAGTTACGGCAACAAGACAATACTGCTGATCAAGAGCGTATAGCCCAGGGATAGAATGAAGGACCAGGTGTGGGGACTCCCAATGACGTGGAAGGTTACATGTGTTTAAGTTGTAGGTCATATTTTAATAGGAACAACTGATACAGTCCCCAGTATTTATAACTTTAAAGAGAACTTTATCACAATAACTGAACAAAAATCTCCGAGAAAGAAATATAGCTTTAGTAATGAGGCGGTTATATGTATATTTTACTAAAAACAAGTTTTTTTCGTGGAATGTACAAATGATCTCTATTGAATACCCCTGAATGGATATGTTCCTCTAAATATATCCTGAGATAGTTTCCATAGTTAAAAAATCAAAGAATCAGGCGAGATATGGTGGTATTGGAACATTGCCTGAACAAATATTAATTTTTCAATTTTTTTAAGGCAATTATTTTTCTGACCAAGATTGCAACATGATAACTCATTCTCAAGTCAATTGCTTAGTGATATCGTACGTTGGTCATAGAAGCCTACTTCGGAAATTGTATTAGGTTTAAAAGAGTAGAAGACTTTACTAATATTACATCTGCTGTCCGTCGAAAAGGCTCGTGTGAAGCGAATCAAGTGGAACAGGAAGGGGAAAAATGTGAGTGGCCCTTCGATAACCTTGGGAGCAAAAGAAAGGCTTACAGCAGGTTTCGGCTAGCTGCGGCTTGGGAGAAACATGCGGACCACTGTACACCTAAATAAGGCTTTTGAATAAAGTTGAAAATGAAAAAGAAATCATCGAAGCTTCATTAAAAGCATTTATAAACAATTTTTGGATTCTCTTCTTCGCTTTGTGAATGAACAATTATTATTATGAAATGTAAATGTGTTGCTACATTGTTTTCATATTTACAAGAATATAGGTGGCTCTTGAATCAGTTTTATATTGTTTTGAGAGTCAACTTTGATTCTACCATCTCAAATGTTTGGAATACCTTGCTTAGACTTTAAAAAAATTCCGGATATCGGATATTACTGCATCTATTTCCGGAGCTCGACAAAATAGATGGTGCACCAAACGGCTCTTAAAGTAAAAACATACCATAACTTATTTGTCATTATAACGTGTCCCTGGCGAAAAATAATATAAAGGATTCGAATGGAAGAGGAGATGTCTGCTGTAGAAAAACTGGAGGACGATCCTTAGCTATGATAGGGGAAAAATGGAGAAAGAGGTAAGAGGTGAAAGTAGCCATGTCTGAAGGAAGACAGAATGATTTGAATAAGACGATTACAAATGTCCTGGAAAATGAACGACACCAGACGACCATTGATAAAAAGTGATACGAGAAGGTTTTATAGAATATACCGTGTTTAATAAGCCATGGGAAACGTGAGGAATATTGAATATGTGTATGGTGAAGATTGTGTCGGGAGATTAAATGCGCTAATATGATCCAACGATAAGGAATTGAAGAGGAAGGACAAGTTAAAGTGCACCGCATGAAAGAAGAGGAACGGACAGCGTAAGCAGTTTAAAAATGATTGATTTTTAGGAATTTGAAGTATGGGACCGTATAAGAAAAGGTAAATCGACGAAATCAAGAAGAAGTTCATTTTTAACGGCAAAATACAGTCGTAGTGCGGAAAATTTAGCAAGGACCAGAAGAAACATAAGAGACGTAAGTAGGGATGGAATAAAAATTATTGTGAATCCAAAGATTTGTTTTATGCCGCAGACCTAGATTCTGGGGCATAGAACACCTACACTCATTCAACAATGATGCGTAATCAAGCGTAAATGTGTTACCGTAAAATTGTGAGCCTTCAGAATTGGGAAGACACTTTTAACTGCGTCAAAACACTGTTTTGACGCAGTTGAACAACAAGAAGCGTTCGAGAATCATTTATTGTCGGATTTTTGAGAGGTTACCAACAGTGAATTAGTAGGACAACTGGGATATATGTTCAATATTCAGTTTGCAGTAGTATATCTGACTCATTGATGACGAGAAGTCTATCTGGGCATCCGCTCAACTTTTTGTTTTTTCTGGTATCCAATATGTATTTGTAATTTTTTAAATCGCCATTCGGGAATATTTCTTGTAGACTATCGGTTGGGGTGATAGCGATTATCATCCAATGTGATTTATTTGACCACAAGGAGGAGGAATTAATAATAATAATCTTTATTTAGCAAAAAAAAGCTATTCAATACACATAATAATTCAGTACTTAATACAATTTACAATTACATAATACTTAATATAATTCTAAATACAAAGACATAATACACAATAAGACATCAACATTCCACTTTCAATTTAATCATTAACACTCCATTTCCATAACTAAAAAAGATACAATTTTTACCTGGATAATTTCTATTCTTTTAATTTAATTTTAAATATATCAATATTTTTGCAATATTTTATTTCGGATGCAATTTTTTATACATAGCCAAGCCCTTGTATAAAAGACAGTCCTGACAAGAAGTTTTCATCCTCTTAGGGAGATGAAAATAATCCCTAATTCTTGTTTTATAATTATGGACTGCATTATTTTTTAGAAGTGTGTTCTCAAAATACTTAGGCATTAGCCCAATGAAAATTATTTTAATAAAAATAAGAACATTGTAGTCTAAACATTGGTTTACATTCATCCACATCAACGTTTTCAACATAACTTTCGTATTGCTATATGTATCGCATTTCAAAATTAGTCTCGTTCCTCTATTTTGAAGAACTTGAAGCCTCTTTCGATCAGTCTTATTGGTTAGAAATATAATTGTTGCACAATAATTAAGGTGCGGTAATATAGTACATTTGTAGATAAGTTTGGTTGTCTCACATGTGAAAAATTTGTTAATTCCCGATCTAAAACCCAATTTCTTAGCGATTTTTTTACAGGTATAATCAATATGATACTCCTAAATACTTTATGGATTCCACTAATTTGACCTCACAATTTCCTATTACAATCTTTACTTGTTCATTTATAAAGTTGACATATTGCGGACGTGAGGCCATTAACATTGCTTTGGATCTTCCTGCATTAAATTTCAAAATATTAGCCGCAAACCACTCACTTAAAATCTCTAAATCTTCATTCAGCTGTGTAACTACTTGTCTATGATCCAGCCCTGCTACATAAATCAATGTATGGTCAACAAATAAGTAAAATTTGCAGAATTTAAAGTTAGTGCCCATATCGTTAATATACAAGAGAAATAACATTGGCCCTAACAGGCTACCCTGCGGGACACCCACATCGACTTTTATTTTAGAAGATAACACATCATCACATCTCACAACCTGGTATCGATCCGTGAGGTAGTTGCAGATCCACTTACCACACCACTTATACCATATGCCCTTAATTTCAGTAGCAGTCTATTTCTGTCAACTCTACGCAGTCACAGTCACATCCTCTAGCACCTTGATCGTTACTTCTACATCCCGCAGCCTCTGACTTAGGTCACAAATCAGGTCATCTCTCGTCACTGCAGTACAAATGAGAATGTAGGAATATCTCCCATCTTATCCATAAAATTCCCTTTGTATTTAAAATGTAAATAATGTTACATAATAATTACAGCTCTAGGTTAACTGCTGGACCATCTGTTTCAATCTATTCAACAGAGATTTTTAATACCAAATCCAAGAAACCGGATTCATAATTTTCTGTCTTAAATTTTTTTACTTTTTCCTCAAGCTCCTTGCACTTCAAATTGATATCTTAAATTTTTTCATCTCGATTCGTGCGTAGATCCTCCGTATACTCCACGTAGGTGCCCTTCAAGGTAACGGGAAAAGATGTAGGGGAAATCTTGGGGATATTGGTATTCTTTAACATCGCGTCGATGAGGACGCGCCTCATAACCTTTTTTTAACCTTTCCTGTCATTATATTTTCCGAGGTTACTGGCGTTCCCTTTATTCTCACCCACTTTGCCCTTTCTACGTCGCCGGTAGCCCTCTGAAGCATCGAAAATACGGGGCGCCGGCGGGAGAAAATAGATTCTTAAGACGGCCGAGTTTTAAATTGCCTCAACCTCATTCTTCCCCCCCCACCCTGAATTTAGAATACTCTCCGCAAAGAAGCAAAGTTAAATTGATGGAATTGGCTCTAGGAAATAATGATTCTGTAGAAACTGCGAGAAGTTCGTCTTCCAAGTGCAAGCCGAAAACGTTAGACTATCTATCATACGTGTAATTGATTTACTCCAAAAGACTGATGGCTCCAAACAACTTTTCTGGTCGATAAAACTGATGGTGTCCATTAATTTCCAATTTTTTGAAACATCAACTCCCGTGGAAATGCCCGTGTCATCATGGAAATGGAAATGTCATACACGTGTCGCACTCCGAGAACCAATACAATTGTGTCCCTGAGGTGTGGCAGGGAACTCGAGGCCGTGACAATCTGCTGTGCACACTAATAAATGGTTTGTCCTTTAAATATTCAGATGGGCTTGAGCCTTAAGGGGAAAAAATATGGCCCAGGTCACAAAGCGGATCTACATGCATGCAAATTTGAAGTTCTAATCACTATTCTACTAGTTCTGTAACAGATGCAACGTAAAGTTGAATCATATATGTAAGAAAAAAAATGCAGATATTTCTACAAGATATTTAGTAGCAAACTATATATCTATAAGTTACTAAACAATATATTTAGTAATTAACTAATGAAATATGTTATATAAGGGAGAAAGGAAATTCTAGTGCCTCTATCTTTTCAAGTAATAAATTTTAGTTTTTTCAATAGGGAAAATTATTACATTCTGCAAGACACATTTTGTAAGATGAAAACAAAAAATAAAGCTACCAAATTTAATTATCCAGCTTTTAAAGTTTATATTGCTTTTTCGTAAAATGTAAAAGCATGTTTTGATATTCTTTAAATTCTTATGGTTAATCGTGGAAAAAAATGAGTTTTTGAAGTGTTATTATCAATTTATATAGTATAACGCCGACTCTGAAAAAGTATAACTTCCTCACGAATTGTGGCCTGGTTGCCTGGCTGGATGCATTTAATATTTCTTTAAAAGACTAGACTTGGTGGAAAACTACTGACTTGGTTATAAAATATATTTTAATGGTTGACCTACATAAATAATTCTAGATAACGATTATATGACGATGTGTGGAGGATGCAACGCAACATGCAATTTGCAAGGTCAGATAATCCTCGTCACTATCCTTTGGAGAACATATGGCGTGTAATGCATTTCTTCCCAATTTCTGTCTAATAATAATGTGATTTGTAGCTTTGTTCACTGAATACCTTTTTCAATATAAATTTGTAATATATCCGCTTTTTGATTTTTATACTCTTTAATTTAAAACAAATACATACGAGTGCTGGTTTTTTAAATACCTATTATATTTCCACAAAAGATTTTTTGTGGAAATATAACAGTTATTAAAAAACCATCACTCTATCATGGAATTCCACCAAGTGACGGCCTCCACAGTGAAGAAAGACATACGATATAAAACAATCCTTCATTGGTCAGACTTTCACTCATTTTACAGTTTATTTCGAAAAAGTTTTAATTATTTCGTTTGAAAAATAAATTTGGTAGTTTTATGCGTTAGTCATCACTTATAAAATGAAAAATTATTATATATTATAAACACTTATAAAAAAAGATAATTATGATAGTGAATTTCTCTCAATCTCTGCATATGCACATGTTTACTACAAGAAGGCATTATTAAGGTACATGAACACATGTCTTCTTCTTATGCATTTACAATGTGATATGCAGAAAATTATTTTATAAAATAAACATTCATGTAACAGAAAATCGAAAGTTATCTATTTCTACTTATTATTTTACCTAAATTAGAATTTTTAGTTCAGAATCTGAATCAGTATTTACTATAGCTATTATTACTGTTTAAATTTCTCTTAGAATGCAAAAATAAATCTTAGGATAAGGCTTTGAAGGAAAGCGCATTCGGAAAGTGAAGTCGTTTTCCTTGCTTTAAAAAGATCTAAGATCACAAATATACGATAGTGGTCTGTTGACAGTATAACACTGTCTACGATTAGTTTGGAAAATCACACTAGGTGACAAATTTCTGCCGTTTGCCGTGAAGGTGCTAAAATTATAAAAAAAACATGAATTTACTCTTAAACCATCCAAACTTTCAGTGTGCCTGGGAAATTTTCTACTAGGGAATCAACTCCGCGTTGGCATTTGTTAAAATATTTGCATCACAATTTCATAAGAAACTGATGAGTATGAAATTTAATTGCTCATGCCGTACATAATTTTACTTTAAGCCCATTCATTTGAAAAATAGGATAATGTGATGATAGTATTATAATCTAATAAATGGAGATCTTTATAAATATTCCCCAACGTTATCCCATCTTATTCCAATGGCTTAACGATTGAGTAAGTGTAATGGCATAAAGACTTCAGGAAAAGCCAAGTTCTTCAAAAATAGGAAAATATAGGGAATTGGGAAGGAAGAAAAGCGATGGAAAAGGATGCTAGCCGAAGATCAAGATGTATTACATTTCTACTGAATGGGCATATCTTAACAGTCTCTCACCCAACACATACTTGGATAGTGGATAAAATTTAATTAATATAAACGGATATTTATAATGTGGTGAACGCAAGTAAGCAAAACTCATAATTTATGTTGTTGGCGGAACCTTTCTCGTAATTTTAATTCGCCAGTGCAAGGTCAAAACAAAGAGTGATTGAAGTAAAAAATTTGTATACAATCCAATCCAATAGATCATTTATAGTAGCATGTGTAAAGTTCCTTTCAATAGAATGGGTGGTTTTATTCGGTTATCAATATATGCAAGGCTTTGTAATTTGGGAAATTTATGGAGACGAGGTTAGTTGGTTAAAAACTTACGCGTTTGCCGTTAAAGTAGTGAAATGAATATTTTACTCTATGGATTATTTGCAAAAACTAATTCACTAAAACATGTTTTTTCTGTTTCTTTCTCCCTAAAGTTTAGTCAATGCAGTCTGTCTCACGGGTAAATATACTTTTACGTTTTCGTTAAAGTTTTCCTCGAATAAATATGATCGGTGTGGGATGTTGTTTAGATTAAACTTTGTATGAATCAAACGTTGTTTTTCAGTTAAACCAGTTAACAGTTTTTTGTTAAACCAGACGTTGTTTAAATGAAACGTATTAAGGGTAAATATTAAACAAAAAAAGCTGAATGTAGGTCTGGTTAGAGATCCCTCTACATTTTGAGAGAGGGTAGATACCGAAGAAGGTACAGAGAGTATCTAAAAGTTTAAGTATCTAAAAGTACAGAGAGTATTTAAAAATTTATGAAGAACCGGAACAAAATGAACATTTTTAAAGAATAATGAAATATGAGACAAGTTGCAGGGCGAAGATTTCTATGACAGTAGAAGTAAGAGACGGAGTCCTGATATACGTAATCACTATTTATGTTTTTGTTGGCACCATTGTCTTCTGAATTTAATACTTTCTCCCGTATGCACCGTCTGAGTGAAAAGCACCTATATTTGCATACACTATTTTAATAGTCAGTTAACAAATCCTAAATGTATATAATGTTTACTTTTTAATTTACTTTACTTTTTAAAATGGTGCAAAGTATCCCCATACAGCGAGGATACTTTGCACCCCTCTAAAAATGTACACAAAAATGAATGAAGAAGAAATGAGTAATGTGAAAATTAGGATACTCTGTGTTGTTACTTTTCACCATAAACAAAACCATATTAATATTAAAATGCTTTTAATAATTTGATTTCAGCATATTGCTATTTATTATTATTTAATTTAACTTCCTTATTATATTTATTAATTATATATATTTTACTAATATTAATATCAACTACTAAATATATACCCATAGTAGGTAATACAATACTGACATTTTTAAACATTATTCGGAATTCTGGATTCCATTTCATGTACCTATAATCCACCATTTACCAGGAAAGTTATTATTGAAACACTTTACTCACATCCCGGTTCTTTGAAGACAATTAGGAATGTGACAACGCAACTCAAATTCATCTACTGGAAATTCAAAAACACTCATATGAAAACACAAGTGCAAAATTTGATTCCTCCTCTTTACCGAATGCCTGTTGTCTACCAGGTGTATCGCAATGTTGATCCTTAAGTTTATAAATAATAGTTCTACGAGGGATGTTAATTAGAAGAGCAACTTTCCCTGAGGATAGGATTCCATTTCGAATGTCTGTCAGGCATTCGTGCAGCTTCTCGGATGAGTGGACTCCATGGTGGTTGCTTCCCTTTCTAAAATATGATCCTGGCGTGTTTCTCCTATGATACCCTTTAAGGTATGACATTTACGGAGATGATAATAATGAATTTGTAAATATTAAATTCAACAATGTATTACTTTAATTAAAAATGTTTGAATAAGTAAAATGTGAAAAGCTTGTTTTGTAATAGTAAGAAGTAGATTATATAATAATAATTTTATTGCTTTCATAAGACAATGAATACATATCCATATATAAAAAATACAATTTTTTGAAAACTTTAGGTAGCCTTAAGGGTTATTCCTGTTAAGGAGATTATATAAGTAGATTTAACGTTTAAATGTATGATTAGGGGTCCTTTAGGGATTGGCAACATTTTAAGGCTGGTGTAAGGTATCCTCAAATATTACAACATGCATATTGTCATATTTTTGTTTATTACAAACAACACACAAAATGATAAATTAACTTGTACTTACCAGGGTTAATCAGATTAGAAGACAAATAATAAAATAGTAACTTTATTAGGTATAAGTCAAGTATGCTGCTGCAGCAGTAAAAGTGTGGAGGAGTTATTTTCAGTGTCTTTCAGAATCTCACATGTAAGGCTGCATTCAAGGAAACAGAAACATACTCTGTGTTAAATATGACTACCTAATAGAATACTTGAAAACTAATCATGTATCTTTCATAATTTGACCAATAGATGAAGTGGAATTTTTTTTTTCAATAGTGCAAAGTATCCTCTCGTGGAGCAAAGTAATCCCATTACACAGTACCTAATTTAAAAGGCAAAATAATGTTGGGTGCTGTACCTTAACCTTTGAATAAATTTGTCAATAATTCGATTTGTAAATTCTACCGGTTTTGATATTCAATTCTATGGCTGAACCCTATATTTTTATTTTAAGAAATTTAATATGGAATTCAGATGTTTTTTTTCTCGTATAAATACGCCGTGCAATTTATAAAATTAATTCAAAATTCTGGTTCCTTCTTGCTAGCGAGCAACAATACTACATGCTGCGTCGCATTTAACTATGTAGAAGCATCCACTTTGGAGTTCAGTACAAATGGAGAAAAATTTTTATTCCCTGATTTAAATTGTTAATCTCTATTTATTACTAACTACTCTATCTATTAATTACTAGGCATTTATTAGTAAATGTAAAATGAATGCCGGCATGAATAACAGCCGTAAGAGAAAAACAAAAGAGGCCAAGGCATAATTGGTTGTACGACAAATCCGAGGCAATGATGATCGTGACTTTGAATTCTGAATACTGTTAGTTGAGACTAAGGAGACCACGTGGCATGCAAAGAAGCAATGATTCTTGATATCCGAAAAATGAATCGTTTTTTTTTAAAATTATTTCTACAAATATTGAACATTTCTTGAAATACAAATCATCGGCATCGGTCAATGCCTGAATTCCTTTCTCCCAAGACCAATGTATAATATTCATCCCTTTCCTTCAAGGGCTAACGCCTCTTATCTAGACAATTTATCATTTTGAATGCACAATTATTTTATTCAATTTATTTCTTGAATTTGACCTCAATAACGATATTCATTTTCCGTCGTGTCTCCAAAAAAATATTTTAAAGGAAAAAATTTTCCTCCGTGTATTCAGTTTTTGGTTTCTTTCTGAACTTAAATATACTTATGCATAATAAGAGATTTCCTTGAGGACCCTAAGCTCGTAATACATTTGTGAAATATATGTTATCTGAATTCTACTGTTTTCAACATTCCGCCGTTTTATTTTTATTTCCAGAAATGAAAAAACAATATCATTTTTCGACGTCCTCCATTAAAGATTCCATGAAATTCATAAAATCAATTCGATGTTATTCAATCTGATGAGCATTTGTGGATGGGGATTAAGTATTGACGTTTCTTTTAGTCGAGTCAAAAAGTTTGCGAAATCAGACGTAGTGACAGTATTTATAGTTAAATGTAAAAAAAACTCCTTCACAAAATAAATTCTCATAGACGTTTTTGTGGGTGGAATACCGTTGACAACATTTAAAACTCGAAGTCAAAGTTTCAAGAGGAGATTATCCTTCTGTTTACCTCTTTCATCAACTGCCTCCAAATCTTAGATCAACACCAACAGCGAATATGAGTTTAATTGACTCACACCTGTGATTCAAACTCAGATAAGCTTATTTACGTCAAGACACACACTCTTATTTGTCACTTCTGCCCTAAAGTTTTGTTCAATGAAATCCACCAAAAAAAACTAGGTCACATATATTTCACACTTCATGTGCATTCACTATTCATTATTATCCTTATCACTTAATTACTCCATATATTTTATTATCCTATTCGTCATCAGATGATGTCTTATTCATTATTTTGCTATCAGATCAAGTAGCTCGGGTTAGCACTTTTTCCCCTCCAGCGTATTCGCCACCCCCTGTTTCACGGTGTTGGTGGAATCTTCCGGGTAACTTCAGGGGAGAAGAAGACCGGACACGTGTTACACTGTCGCCCTCTAGACCCGCATCAGCACAATAATGCCGTTTCGCCGTTTATCTGCGGCGAATCGGCATCCGCCTCGGGAAAATGGGTGAGGACTGACGAAATACTCTCGTTGCCAGCGGAAAAGTTTCAACTCACGCAGCTCCAACGTCGGCATCACCAGCGTATAAGTAATCCAAACACTGTTACGAAACGTAGAGAGTGAGTGATCCACAAAGCATTTGCACTTAGCATTTGAATCGAATTAATTCATTGGAATCATGTGTCTCGGTGGCTTTTTGTTAGGGTCGGTAACTGTGCCGTTCTTTCTGTGTGTTCCTGTCCGTCTCCTGTCTATCTCCTACACAATTTGTTCATCGCCGAAAGCTTCGATGTTCTCACCTATATATATATATATTCCCGGTTGTGGCATATTTTTTCCGTGAAATATACTATTCCCTTGTGTACGTCTTATGTGTTTTCCTATCCTGTTTTTCTCAATTCCTATCCCAAATAATATTTCCAGCCTCTGGCATATTTTCTCATATATATCATTATATATATATAGAGTTCGTTAATGCGCATTTTGCCATCCACTACCAAATTCTCCCCACGTGAAAAGAGCACCTCCGAAAACCTAAATTTACAAACCACATTCTTCCCCGGGATCCAAAAACTCAACACAATCCTTAAAGAACTCTCCGCCATAATAACCACCAATAACAACACATCCAATATAATACCTAAATGTCCCTCTGTGTGTTACAGA
>WURS02456288.1:0-13869 GCA_011762765.2 Rhinocypha anisoptera | reverse complement strand
GACCGGGGGACCCGGGTTCGAGACCGGGTGACGACCCTCCGGACACCTCCATCTAAACCCAAGCTGAGTGATTTTTCGGGTACCACCTCTTAGTGGGAAACCACAGGTGGCACAGGGAAAGGAACTGGTCCCTCTACCCTGATGTGTGAATTTTCACACACGCCGTGGGCTTAGTACTAGGTGAGCTCTATCCTCACTTAACACACCGACCTTCGGGCAGACTACAGTGGTTATCACTTCCATGAGTTACTGCTAACTAACCCTCTTATTATATGACTCTCTGTTATCACAAACACATGTTAAACTCATCTTACCTGTCCTTCTGAACACCATATTTTCCACCATAACCAAAAGCACCACCAGGGTCTTCCTCCAACTGTTTTTTCCTCTTCAGTGCATCTGATTCTGTAGTCTCCTGCCTTAATTTATTCATATCAATGGCTCCCCCTGAGCGACCAGAACCTTCAACCTGTTCAATTAAATTTTTATACCATAAGATTCCAGTGACAATGTTTTTCCAACTTCAGTGCCTAGAGCAATTTAATCAACACAATAAACTCTATAATATGTAGGGGCTTATTAATTTGAGTGTGGGAAAAAAATTATTTTCATTCCATTTTTACCAAATATCTAATTTTGCTGCAAATGATGTTAAATACAGTACAAATTGAGAGTAATAGTGTATCTGAATGTTGTCACACATAAATTATTATCAAAACTGTGAATAAAGATTAAATTGTTGGTAATGTGTCTGTAAACAATATGGTTATCTTATGTCACAAATGGGTGTTGATCATCAACTATTATTTGAAAAGCTACACATGTTACAATAAATGTGATACCTGCTCAAACAATGGCAAATTTGTGAATAAAACTGGTCACTATGAAAACAAGAAAATGTTCTTGTAAAACCCTGTTTACACGGTGCATGTACTTGTGCAGGTTAAAGAATCACTTACATGTCCCAACATTCACTGTGTAAATGTGAAAAATTGTGCAAACACTTGCGACCTGCATGGAAAAAGAAAACTTGTTCTATTCTGGTGAAAGTATTCTTGCAATTTTTACTCAAAAGTCCACTGTGCAGGTTATCTGATGCAGAGGCTACTGGTGGTGGTTTGATAAAACAGCTGAAATATCCTTGTTCATTAATATGAAGGATTACTGTGGTTTTATTTTGACAGATGCCTTTAATTTTGACCACCTTTCCTCCTGAACTTCTGCCTTTTCTCTACCTTGAGGAATCTATTTTGTTAAATTAAAGTAAGTCTTGTCAGAGATTGAGGAAATTACTTCAAGTTGGTGTTTTTGTTACAAGATTTTGCATAGGAACATCCTGACACGCTTATTTTATTTATAAAATTATGTTGCGTGAAAAGTTCATCATTTCTCTTTAAATCTCATAGTTAAAATTTTCATCTACAACCTGTTACAAACTTTTCCACATAATTTTGTAAAATATAACTTTTTGTTGCTTGCATTATTGCTCTTACGTATAACTTGAATAGTTTCAGAGTTTGTCACGAAAACTAATGAAAAAAATATATCTCAATTAACTTTCAATAACTGCAATACTTTGAATACATTTTTAAATAAACACTCACAAAGTATAACTTTCCGGAGAGACGATGATATTACAAAACTAGAAGATGAACCAGATTAGAACAGCTGTTCCTATATTCTATTTTCTCGTGGAAGTTACTGCATACCATTCACTTTGACACTTATATGCACAGAGTTATGTATTTACCTGATAAAAGCCTTATTGGTGGCACAAATATCATAGTGTATGTGACACAAAATGTTAAATTAACCTTCATTTTTCGGCATTGTGAACACCTTTTTAGGATTTCGATCCCACTGTGTTTCCATTGTTTCTACTAGGTCTCTCCTAAATAATATTAATACCATGGGCACTCGTAAAATCCACCGCACTGACCATTAGTTGTAAACAATGTTCTTACAGCATTCTGCTGTAAAAAAACAATCGTGCAAGTGCTATCCTCCAAAAACTTGCAGGAACACTTGTACCGCGTAAACACCCTTTATTCAAGGACACAAGAAATACAATCACGTTCACATTCACGGTTTCATGTTGATTGGACCCCCGCGCAAGTACATGCACCGTGTAGTAAACACCTCTTGAATAGAAACAAAATTGTCGTTTCTATTCATTAAGGGTGCTCACTAGTTTTCAAAAATCTCGATTCAACGGAATTCTTTTTCAGTTCCGAGTGCCACCACCCAGGCCAAAGTGGAGTGGGGAGCTCCCGGGAGTGGAATGGTAAACTGGAGGGGAAGGCGAAGGATTAGTGCGAGCTAGGGAATTTGACACAGAGTATGACCGAAGTCTACAAGACAATAGTCAGCAGTTCCTAAAGAGAAGAGAGTCTGTAGGTGTTGACAGCAATAGGATGCGTCGCTTTCACTTCTCCTCCATCCCGGGTTCTCATCTTGCTTCAGTATTTAAATTTTATATCAGTGTACCCTATGTAAGGCAAGGTCAAACAAATCTTTTTTTCCAAACTGGTAAGATGTAGCAGCTGAAGTGTTCTTTTACAATTCGTGTTCGTACTGATAAATGACAACATAGGTAGTAACTAGCATAAATTACCGAAACAAAATACCACTATTTAAACTCAAAATAATTTATGAAATCAGGAAAAAAGTATTAACTAACCAGACTCAAAAAAGAGTACGATCATAACAAAAATTCGAATTACGTGAATTTCACAGCACAAGTAAATTTTGTGCTAAATATTTCAGAAGGTATGGTCTATTGATTTTCTAAACTCATAGACAAAACAATAGATTTTACTTTCAAAAGCAAAATAAAGGGGACAGAGACTATTATGGCAATGAATTGACAAAGACTATTCTGACAACCTTGCGATACAATCTGTCCAGAGAAGAAAAAGAAGTCTGGAATAATTAAAGTAGGGACGTGGAATATAAGGACCATGTTAAGATCAAGACAGTTAGAGAACATAAAACTTGAGATGGAAAAAGTAGGAATAGATATACTAGGGTTACGTGAGGTAAGATGGAGAGATACGTAGACTATTGGATAGATAGTTTTAGGATAATCTATTTCTGAGGAGAGGATCAGCGTGGGGTAGCCATAGCTCTGAGTGAGAAATTAGGAAGGTGGATAATAACATTGAACAGGTGAGTATAGAGTAATCATGGTAGAAGTAAAAGCTTAACCAACTAACATAGTTCAAATTCATACACCTATGGGTGGTCACCAGGAGGAAGAAGCAGATCAGGTGTGTGATCAGCTGGAAGAAATGATCAATGAAATATCAGCTGGAAAAAATATGGTATTGATAGGGGACTGGAATGCTGTCGTAGGGGAAGGACGAGAAGGAAAATAAGTAGGTGAACATGGTTCTGGGATAAGAAAATACAGCGGGGATAAATTAGTGGAGTTTTTTAGGAGGAGTTTGATAGTAAATAACACTTGGTACAAATACCACAGGAGATACAGTTTCATTTAGAAGGTGCCGAGTGACACAAGGAGATATCAATTAGACTACAACTTGTTTAGACAGATTTAGGAATAGTATTTTCAATAACAGAAGTTATCCAGGAGCTGATGTGGACTCAGACCACAATTTGGCTATGATGAAGTATCTTGTAAAATTGAGGATCAAAAAGAGTAGAAGATAAGAGAAATGGAATCTAGAAGCATTGCCAGGAACAAAGAGGAAAGAGTAACAGGGATCAGTCGACAGTCTTCTAAGGGAGGGGAACCGAAGGACAACAGAACTAAGGTGGGAAGTTCTCAAGAAAAGTAATAGGAAGAGGCAACCTAAAGAGAATTAAAAAGTCATGGGTTACGAAAGGAGATGATTAGAAAGATGGCAAAGCATAGAAAGTAGAAAAACACTTATACGTAGGACAGGAGTCTTAAATACTGAGAGTCAAATAATAAATTGAGGTGAGAGACTAATAAGGCGAAAGAAGCATGGTGAAAAGAAGAGTGCGAGTGCAAGGAGAGGTCAGAGAAGCAGGGAGATATGAGCTTACATATCGAAGTTTAAAAACCTTAATAGGAAATAGAAAAGAATAAATTAAGAAAGACACTAATTGAACAGGAGGATATTCGAGAAAGAGGAGGAGGGTATATGGAGGAATTCTACGATAAGGAGAATAGTCCCTTGAACTTATTTTTAGAAAGAGAATGGGAAGTACATAAAGCTTAGGACCGGAGACATTAGATTGCTAAAATGAAAGAGTACTGTGGACTATGAAGATTATTAAGGCAGAGGGAGTGGATAGTATACCAAAAGAATTGCTCAAGAACATAGGTAAAGTAGGAGGAAGATTAATGAGCAAATTAGAGGGTTTTACGATGAAGGAAGAAAGGCCAGAAGTTCTCCTTATGTTAATATTAATTACAATAGCAAAGAAAAAGAAAGCAGAATACTGTGATGACTATATGACCCAAATTTATTTTGTTTGGTCCCAAATGTAGCGAATCTAGTTCTAAGAATAATCAGCAAAAGAATAGAGAGAGGCCAGATGAATACCTAGTTGAAGATCATATTGGTTTCAGAAGAGGTAGAGGGACTCGTGACGAGGACATTGATTGAATGGAATATAGAACATAATCAAAATCTTTTTCGCATGAGTTGTAGACTTTGAGAAAGCATTGGATAAATTAAAGTCGCCTAAATTAATAGAAGGGTAGAAAAAATTCAGAGTTGATTGTAAGAATAGGCATCTCATCCGAAACCTTTATATGGCTCAAGTCGCGTAAGTAAGGGTGGCAGATGGGTAGTCTGGATGTTCACAGTTAGATAGGGAAGTAAGACAGGGGTGTCCACTGTCAATTTTGCTTTTTAACCTGTACTCGGAGATATAAACGAAGGATGGAAAATGGTCAGTCAGGCATTAAAACTCAATGGGGAACTCATTAAATCAGTGAGATTCATCGATGACCAAGGCAAGCAAAGATGAAGTTAGTAATTCAGCCAAAGGATTGGTAGACCATGTTGAGCATTTTATAGGGCCAGTGTGAGAGTTTTGGCAAGAAAATTAATAAACAAATATAAGGATAATTAATAAACGAAAATAAAAGAAAATGAAAGCAATGAGATTCTGGAGAAGAAAGAAAGCTAGGCTAAATATCGAACTGGAAGTTCAGAAATTGGAACAATAGATAAGTTTACTATTTTGGGAAGAATCAAAGGAAAATTGAAACAGGGACTAGGAGATTGGACAAAGGACAGCAATAGCAAAAAGAGGCTTTGGCGAAAAGGAAGGATGAGAGGGACATTAAATAAAGATTTGAAGAAAATATGTGTATACTCTACTATGGAGCGTAGTATTATTCGGATCCTAAATGTTGTCCACGAGGAAGGATGATGAGCATAGATTTGATGCTTTTGAGATGTGGATTTGGCAAATGACGGAAAAGATGAGATGGATGGAGAGAAACTGATGAAGAAGTGCTAAGAATGGTAGGGGAGGAGAGGCTACTGCTGCGTGAAATCCAAAGAAGTAAAGAAAGGTGGATGGAACGGCTACTCAGAGGTAATGGGCTGTAGATAGTTATTGTAGAGGGTAGAATGCTGGATAAGTGCTACTTAACAATCTACAGAATTTCATTCTCACAGTACTAATTTTGACTCATAAGGTTCTTCAAAAGGTACACTGTATCTGATGATCTGTACCTTTGATGATCATGTGCACCGGATGATGAGTCAAATGAGTCTGCTTATGAGTCCAAACTCTTCGCACCATGTGAATAATTCAGTGAAATATTACTTAGTGTCTTAGGTTTACATTTTTCTACGACAACCTTACGATGAGAGTTTACTTTCAAAAAGAGGAAAATGAATTGGGCAGATATTGAGGCAAATAGTTGGTGGTGACGAAATTGGGATGGATCGTAGGATTGAATAGTAAATACACTTACCATTGCGGTGTTTATCCTGAGATTTAAAAATTTCTCTGTAGTTTTCGGTGTATTTAGGACAATAGGGTGTCGCATCTCATAGAAAAACTACTTTTTCAAGACCTCAATTGTACAAATTATATAATTCTAAATTAAACAAATAAAATTTACCACGCTGTCATTATCGGTTGCCTATAGTGGAAGGATGAGGGTTCACAATACAAATTTTGGCAACACCATACTCCATAAGACCCATACTTTAAACTAAATGTGAAATGCACTATAAGAGCAGTCATGCTCACGTGGTTGCTAAGAGTAGTTGGGTGCACGTAGCAGTCAGTCCTCGTGAGTGGAATTAGCAGTGGACTCAAGAGACATGGTCAATTAGTCAGTCTGACAAGCAGAGTCAATTATTTGCTTTTGTTTGTACTGTCCAGTTAAGTATAATGAATTTCTTAACGCCCGAAAATCCACGTGCTTCTTTACGGCCACCTCCTATACTCAACAGCTACCAAATAAGCAAGTTTTTCTAAAGTGAGAGAATTTTATGTTAGATAATATTACCAGACTGCATCCACAAGCTAACCCTCGCAGGGATGTAACAATATTGCAAACATAATTCAATTTACTTCAACTATATTTAAATATCAATTGTGATATCTGTGTCAAGATAATTGTCATTAAGAGACTATTCATGTATTTTTGGTATGAGTAAGTTCAAGACTTAACTCGTTATATTTGATCTCTTTCATTCGTATGCTCTGTGACTATACTTTGTATAATATTTTCTTATGTTAATGCTCCAAGGCTTTACATAATGATCAATATAAGATTATTTTCTTAGTTGATTTGCCTTCATGTCCATACTGTATATTGACACTGCATATGTATTTTGTCCTAACTCTATTTAAATGTGATATTGTAAAAGGGTATAATGCCTGTGAATAAATATTATTATTATATACTGGCAGCACCTCAACGACAGAAATGAAAATTCGCAGAATTCATATTTACACAACAGAATAATTTGCAATAAATAATAGCAAAATTAACATTGACGAAATATAAATAGTCAATTTCAGCCATTAATCGAATGTATTGGATTTTATATATCACTAAGTTTTCAGTTAATGATTCTTACTGTGCGTGATCCCCATCTCGCCTCCTCCTCAGTGACATCGTTCACAAAGTCCGGGTCGGTTTCCCAGTCATCATCACCACCGTCATTATTGGGGTTAACCCCAATCGTAGCAGGTACCACCCCGGCTCTTGCCTTCCACATGCCTCTTTAATTTAGGATAACACTAAGAACGGGAGAAAAACAATATAATTACAGAATAGAAAATTTATTTTACCATAAGATAATTGGAAAGGTCCAATCATTCCTAGAACTTTTATTCTGTAAATGTGTAACGGCAACAGATTGAAAGCAATTTTTCCACCAAAGAAACAAAATCATATGAAAGACATTTTTTTTTTATGATAGCTTTCGTCAAAACACAAATGACTCAGCAACATTACCAAAACTGCAATATTATCTACTAAGTAGATTACCACAAACAATTTCTTCTGGCAGTACGCCGACGACAATCAATCCTCACTGAATATAAATAAGGCGTAATGCTAACGATACATCTGTATTACAAATTTCCTTGTGAACATACTACTTTGCATATACGCACGAACATAATGACTAACCACACACCTTTACCCAGTGATAAGTATTGCTGACGACAAAACCACTCCTTCCCAGTTGACTCAACCGCACACCGCAAATTACTATCACATTATCTCAAAAGAAGAAAAAGATAAACTTAGTGCATACCTTTCAGGGGCACCACGTTACCACCCAATCCGTTTCTCTATATTCATATACTGATATACTACTCTTATCATAGGTAATATCAAGAAAGCTTCCATTGAATATATACTTTGGATAATCATACTTTGGACTCTTTAAGAGAACAATACGCTAATGAGATAGTTTTGTATACTGGTATATTATTATTCTTGGAATTCCCTTATTCTCGTGGCCTCTATAACTTTCCCTAGACCAGGATGGTGCCTAGAATTTATATTGGCTCCAGAGGTTCATAACTCTATTCCCTTAAGAATCTATATTTTCATTGGTTACTTTTAGAAATACTTTTTCTTTTTCGTAGGGTGCAAGATTCAAGATTTTGTCCCATTTAAATTGTTTCATCGCCGTTCAGTTCATAAGTTGCAACCACAAGGCGGATTACTTAAAAAAAATAAGTTTATATTGTGCTGTGATTGTATGGGCACAGCAATGGTAAGGGAAGGCAAAGACTAGTCTGTGGGGAAGGTATGGGAAGTTTTTTCTTCTCTGCATCCTGATACGTCGTTTTCCTTCATCATACTGTATGGCTTAACTTTATTAGGTATTAGAGTAGACGCAGACAGTCATGAAGGACGGATTTTATATCATGGTGGTTTATATAGCGTTATCGGCATCAGATTCCTCAAGATATTTCATGATTCGATAATTAGTTTTGGAACATAGCTTACCCACAAGATAATTACATAACTGAGGTATATTTATGTCACACTGCCAAATGTATCTTCCCCCTCCGAGCGGGAGGATGGACGATCTCAATCAAAATTTCTTCCAATGTAATGAAGAAAAGTGCTTTCGATGCCGCAATATCCATGGTAATTTCTAAATAAAGGAGGAATTAGCCTAATGTCAGTCTATCTATCCTGAGGTGACGAACTTACATCCATTGATGACCATAAAAATTGTTATAAAATTCGCACATTAAAAAAACAACGCAGCGAATCTGGGCAATAGCCTTTCAACTCGGTTATTACGCGAATTTATTTTTTATCTTGTTCAAATATGGTCAAAATTAAACTTTGTAGTGGTAAAAACACCCTGGGTCACTAGTTCAACAATAATAAGCCAAAGTAATATACAATATAATTATTTTATATTTCTTATTTACACGGTAACAAGAAAAAATTTTTTGCAGGGTATGGCAGGCGTGAGAGGGACTATAAAGGAGTTCATATACATGACATACAGGGAGGTCAATACGTAACATACAAGCAGGTCAATACGTGACATACAGGTAAATGGAGTAACTTCAAACAAGGCATCCGGATATTTATTCGGAGGCCAAATCGTAACAAAGAAAACGCTATTACCAATCCCAAATACCAAGGGGGTGAAGAAACATTAATAATGTATAAAATCTTATTGATGAAGACATGTCAATAAAGTAATAAAGAGCTACGGCATATCCATGGAAAAGTTTTCAAAATCAGGACGGAGATCAATTGCACACAGGTGCACAAAAATATCAACATTAATCTTCTTCCACGAAATGCCACATACTGTTGCACTATCAGTTATCAACTTGCCACTGAAATGAGTAACAAAAAAGGTGTTAATATTCATCAAGTAAAGGTGTAGCAGGGAAATTTTAAGAGGTAAACAACAAATATTAACCTTTAAACCTCCACTTCCTCCAAGCTTGCTCGCTTCTTCTTGTTTCCTTTCTATCTCCTGAAGTCTCTCCTTTTGTCTCTTAACTTTTTCAGGATCCTTAATTCCACGACTTTCTTGTTCTTTCATTCTTTTTTCCGCCGCTTCAGCCAACTTCATACGGCGGGCCTCCTGCATGCAATAACATTAGGAAAGGTGTGTAACATTAGGAACGAACTGTGGTGAACATTTCAAGCACGAAACGTTGATGTTATTTTACCGCTGAAACTATTTCTGTGGTTGAACTGTCTGTGCTGGAACTTTTGAAACAACTTAGACATATACCCATGTCAATAGAAACGTCAGGTGACACGGCTCACATAAGACCACATACAGAACCCCAAACAATTAGCAGCAGCGTAAACAGCGTAAACGTAAACCGTAATCACCTGTGGTGATGACAGTCAGATGTTCTAAGAACTTCTTTTAAGTAAGAGAGTAGACCACCCACCCAAATGCCACTTCTGTTTGGGTCCGCCATTTTCCGTCCAAACCCTAAATGAGATTATTGCTTACAACATTTCAAATGATTCGTAAGTTTTACCGGCTTAATTTCAGATTTAGATTTATTGGCCCAAGGGTATGGTTTGATAAATTTGTAGAACAAATTGAAAGTACATATAAAATAGACATATATGCAAAAGCAGACAAAGCAATCAAGATACTAAATCCTCAAGAAATAATAATAATACATTTATTGAACATTAAATAAAATACATTTGCAATAGTCCTCGTCAAGTGTGAACATAATATATTAAAAACATATTGACCAGACCGAAGGCATGAATCGAAGATAATGGTGAGGGGTTCATTAATGAAGTTGACCAGATTCATGATTAAGCAAGAAGATAGTCCATAAATGTCAGTACAACTGGACTTTTTAAGACTTTATAGCCATCCGAATCCGATCCATCATGTGCAGTAACCAATCTCCATTTGAAGTTAGGAGTATTGTCCAGAAATTTATTAAGAACATGGACAGCATTGTCAGAAGAGTAATTTGGGTTGGATGCAAGATCAGTGACTGACTGAAATAATTATTTAACACAGTAAGAGTAAGAAGGATTTTACACCTTTCGGGACCTGAACTAACTTCATTTTTGATAACCTTCCATGCCGCCTTTGACTTGTTATTGGCATTCATGATGAAGTTGGTGTTAACCTTTAGATTAGAGAGGTTAATTTTGAGGATGTATTCTTTTTTCAGTTTTTGCCAAACAGCTTTGTCATAATCAGTGCCAGTGAGTTTGTACCTGGAGAACATTAAGTAAATTAAACATAACTTAATTCAAACAGGTAGTCCAGCATGCCCTTCACTCCCAACTTCCCTTACTCTGCTCACCTGGCCTCCCTTTCAAATAGTCCCCCGTTCCGCTCTCCCTCGTGTCATTCTTACCTCGAATCTGAATAAGAGCAGTCGTTCGAAATATCAAAATGTGTGTGTTTCGTCTTTTATTTATTCGTGTCTATGTTTCATTGTTCTGTGTTCGTTCATCATATACAAGTGCTCCACTGAGTTTTTCGCGAGTATATATATATATATATTTGTCACTCGGTCTTCCCAGCAGGGCCTTCCCCTCTAGTTTTACTTCTATTATATTCTCCACGAACTCATAATGTCTAGGGTATCTTCAAGAAATAAAACACTTTGTAATTCCACATAAAATACTTAAATAACGACATAGACACCTGATGATGGCGCAACGCGTCGAAACCTAGATCGTTAAAAAGGTATTTTATGTGGAATTACAAAGTGTTTTATTTTTTGAAAGTCATGAAGCAGTTCCACAAGGCCACGCCTGAAAAAATTTCGCCTAAGGGTGTGTCCTATATACACCTTATTCTTCTTTTCCTCATATAGTACTTCACAATGACCTAGCTTCCTCCGCTCTTCTGTACACTTCCTCGTTTCTAACTCAGTCCGTCCACTAGATTTTCAGCATTATCTTCCAACACAGTGATTCGAAGATTTCTATTCTTCTCTGGTCTGCTTTTCCAATGGTCCATGCCTCTGACCCATAGAGTGCCATGCTCCAGACGAACGTTTTTCCGTATCGCTTCCTTGAATGTAGTGGCATACTCCTTGAGCATAGTAGTCGCCTTTTCGTAATGATAATATCTTAATTTTATTTAATCTTAATACTCTCCAACACCCATTAATCAATAATTTGTATTTAGGTACACACCACACTTGTAGAATTTGCCTTGCAAAAGCGCTTAAATTTGGAAGGAACCAATGGATCATAATTTAACAAAACATTTATATACGCATATTGCAGCAGGGTAAATAAAATACCTCGCGGTTGGAATTTTTTAATTTGGCATATGAAGTCCTTTCCTGCGTGTATATATATCAATACGTGGTAAATATGAGCCAAATTATCAATTTTTTTCTCTTTTTTTAACATTAATTGAGTTCTCTCGTCCACCATAAAACAAATCAAACGTAATAAATTTTTACAACCGCCGTGCTTTGAACTTGTGACGTGTTTAATGAGGCAAAATTTCATTTATGCAATTTATTCTTTACGCCATCTGTATGCCATCGCTACTAATAATTCTACATTCGCATGTGGCTTCAAATGGTCATTCCAGCGTATGCTCGAAATAATAATGCCCGTCCGTCAAAAACCCTGCTCGAAAAATTCTAACAGAGGAACATTTTCAAAAAATATAAATTAAACAAACGATCAAGATTGTAGCAGTAATATTTTATGGCGTGATATGGTGGAAGTTATCCATTACGCGATTCATTTCCGCGATCAAGATTGCGTAAAAAAGAAATCTCCACGGCTTTTTCATTTACATTTTGATTTGTCGGTAAACAAAATTACCAATAGAGGTACACTGAAGAGCCGCAAAAAGGGGAAGATTATGCAATACGCTTTGAAGAAGAACATTGGAAAGTAAAAAGAAATTTCCTTTGGCATGCCTGTTTGCTATAGATAGTTCTGCTACAGATACTCTTAGATCTGTAAAACAGCGAGGACACTCAGTGAGGACACGGCCGGTGATAAACAAGTGTTTGGAAACATCAAAGTGAAACATTACGAAGATGTGAAGAGGTAGTCAGGTGACAGGATAAATTGGAGAAAACTTCGTCGCAGGATTGAACAATTTACGTCTCGGAAATACCCTGCAAGCCGCCGCAAGGGCGTGTGGCAAGGGGTGAGTGGGCCATCACCAGGCATGCATTCCAACACGCACATACGTATTAGAGATAATACACATGCAGAGAAACCACTATCGTGTAAATATTTCGATGACGAAAGAAAACACATGTCATGCGGGAACAAAATCAATTAACATTTAATTTTTAAAACAACATGAGAGATAATATACAGATACACACCAGTTACCCTAACCATTATCTCCGAGCTTTACAATGGATTTTAAGAAGAAATAGTATTTATTATAACAAATGTGTTTTGGAGGTATTCTGCTTAAAGATTCAAATCCTATTATTACTTTGGTATTTGCTTGCTCCAGCGGGCGCAAGATAAATCGTGTGATTTGCATTTAATACGAAATTTTAGCGCAGAAATATCCATCTGGGAAGAACTAGTAGGCACGAGTCCCATGTGAAACCCCCCGAGGGAGGTGGGGATTATCCACTCGCTAGAAGACGCTGCCGTGTAATAAATAACGGAATGAGAGAGAGAGAGAGAGTGAGCGAAGGGAAAGTGCGGCCCCCAGAAGCCCATAGATCTATCACGTGGGAGTTATTCGAGGAGAAACTCCAAGGCACATCAAGATGATGAAGATATTTGCGGTGTAAGGGGGGACGTGAAAGAGGGTTTTCTCCTAACTGGTGCACCGTGTTAACAAGGATTTTTTGGGATTTGTACATTCGTTATCGATGCATTCTACTGCTGCGAGGGAAAATAAGGCTATGAAACAGAAATCTAAAATGATCTCAGTTTGATGACATGCCGCAACGAAAGAAACCATAGGAGACCGCTGTAGGGTAACTTGGAGTAAAAAATAAAAAATGTCCTTTACCCATATTCTGAGGAAAAAGAAAGTGATTGTTATCAAAGTTGACTTTCTATTAAAAAAAAATAAAAACATCTATTTCAAATGTGAAATCTGTACGTTATTCTAACTCTGTGCCGAAAAAAAACCATTTTCTATTTAATTGAGTATATCGCAAACAAAAGGAGAGCCTATCTAATGGGCTATTTCCCCACTTGTGTCCGACATATTCACGGATAAGGCAGGATCAGACATGAGAGAATTGAATGAAAATTCCGAATAATATTGGTTAACAAGCTGTTCACTAAATTTCAACGACGTCGGCAATCAACAAGGCAGGATTACTAGCTGTAAGCTCATTTTGAGACTTTACGGAAAAGGGGACGCCGAGCCGCCACATTAATGGTAGTCCCTTTCACCCCTTCTGGGATTCTCTTGCATGCCGCCTCCCCCATCGGAAATTCCCTCACGATTTTTGACC